>QEOT01007302.1:0-22274 GCA_003123785.1 Pterocarya stenoptera | reverse complement strand
CTAACTCCACAATTCAATCACAAGAATTTGGTTATGCTGATCCTACTTGCCAACTTTTCTTACAGTCGTCAAGGCAATCAATTAGACTAAAATGTCAGTGCAGTCGAGTAAACAACATGAAACGGCCACTTCATTGCCCTTAAAAGCTGGGCTTATAAAATACCTTACGGAAAAAATTCCGAAAAGAAAAATTGAGAGAAAACAATCTCTTTGTTTGCACTCTCTTGATGTGCTTTTGGGCTATGGATATCGTAGGTATCACTCTCCTAGTAAACACCATTATCGGAAATAACTCTTTGAAGTCGGAAAGGCCGAACGCGTGGAATAACGCCAATGAAGATCTTGCTTTCAGGGTAAGGGGGGGTATCGAAAAGCTATTTCGTGGTTATAATTCCTAACAATCTCATTTCAAATTAGTTTTCACATACAGTTTCCAGTACAATTTTCCAGCAAGAAAAAGCAAATACTTCACTGTCTGACCTTCAATGGTAAGAGAAGAATTTCATGAGTAGCAATTGAAGTTTGCGTATTGTTTCAAGAAATGCGGTTGTAAAATTCCCATCTTTTGAAGCTACTATTGAATAATTTCAAGTCCATACTCATACAAAATTTGTTAAAATTTATCAATTATTCTTCCGAAATCCCAGAAATTATTTGCAGCCAAAGAGAAACCAAAACAAGGAGACTCACCAAGCATGTTTGGAACAGATGGACTTGGATTACTATTAGAAACGGACTGCACGCCTAGAAAAGGTTGTCCGGAAGATGCAATCATCGAAGCATTTACCGCCGCCATTTCTGACGCTTTTAGTGCCTTCTCCGACTAAGAAAACTGTAATAAGAACAATGACCGGAGATATTATTATTATCCAACTGCAGAGCCAGAAGCGCCCGACCACAAACGCCCACTGTGCCTAAATATCTATCGAAACAAGTGAGAACAGACAAAAACTAAAGTGGCGCTACATAGATAGATATTTTTACAAATTTTGATGTTGAGCTTTTTTTATTTATTATTATTGAAACTGATGTTGAGCTTAAAGCATTGCATTTCATTCGTCAAATGAGTGCGATCTTAAAAATTTAATGAATTTATCTTTAAAATCATTGCATTAGGTTAGGCATATATTAAAATTTTTAATTTTGGGATACAATACATTTAAATTCATTTTCAAATTTAAAGACTAAAACTATTCACACTCTATAATCATTATTTTATTTATTTAAATTATTATTTTTTAATTTTGAGCAACGGTATATTTAAGTTAGAAAATAATAATTTAAATATCAAATTAAATTATTAAATAACATATAGTTAGGTTAGATTTGGATATACAGTTCAGATGAGATGTTTTAAATAGAAATTGAATAAAATATTATTAGAATATATTTTTTGTGTTATTTTTATTTTAGAATTTGAAAAAATTGAATTATTTAGTATATTTTTGTATGAAAATTTGAAAAAGTTATAATGATTGAGTGAGATGAAATAAGAGATTTGTGTAAGCAAACGGTTATTATTTTAATGTAATTGTAGTGTAATTGTAAAATATGAAAAAAAAAATATTATTATTAAAAAATAATATTATATTATTATTTTGACTAATCCAATATGTAGTTATGGTTAAGGAAGTTTTAGATTCATGGAAAATATATACTTTTCAACAAATTTATCTCTAAAATTTGATGAAATCAATGACAATACTTTTAGTTGAGATGAGTTAGATTTTTTATGAATAGTAGTTAGTTGAGAAGGTGAAATGAGTTTTGTGTGACCCACCTAAAATGAGTTTATATGTGTTTGAATGTTAAGATAAGTTTAGATGTATTTATAAAAAGTTAAAAAATGTTGTGGATCCTGTGTATAAATAGATGTTGAGTTGGAAAAGGTTATAGATCTTATATGTAAATAGGTTTTAAGTTAAATGATGTTTAGTGATTTAGAAGTTTAGTGTTTAAATATTAGACTCAGCTTAAAATTAAATTGAATTGAATTGATCTCAATATGTTCCAACATCCAAACAGGACTTAAAGGTCACCATTGAAATGTTGAAAAAATGTCTGCTTTTTAAAAATAACGAATGAAATAGCTACCTCAATAAAATATAAGATAGAGATCAAAGAAAGGGTGCGGTGCTCAGCTCTCTCAACTTGCCTCCTCAAGTTTATTGTTAGTCTATTTTAGTTTTTTTTTTTTTTTTAAAGTTAAAAAAGTACACAAATTTATTAATAGTAATTTTTTAAACATTTAAAAAAATATATATACACTAGCAATACATTTGAGGGGATAAGTTAAGGGAACAACCTAGTATTTTCTTAAAAGAAAAGCGTTTCTCAAAATTTTGAAGAGAATATTAAATGATAAAATTGTAAGATGAATTTTTTTATTTATAGAGAGTGAAACGATAGTTATTTCAAAAGGGTGTTACCCGATTTGAAAGTCTATTAAGTACAAAACTTTGACTTAGATCAAGGGAACAGCCAGTCCCAAGCTCATGAATTCCGATAATAATGTATTAAAATTAATATTCATTACATTAAGGAGTTTCAAACCCAATAACAACTAAAAAAACTGACAAGTCTAACCACTAAAGGCATTTAAATCAACCTAAACTACTTAATGAAACCAACATAATTTACAAAACTACTTCAGGTTTTAGCTCAATTAGGACACCTCGAAGTCCACAGTTCATCACTCAAAATTCTTTTCTTTCCTTATTGGATCTTATCTTTGAAGATCTGTAATCGGGGCCATTCTTTTCTTTTCTTTCCTTTTTGGTCATTTCATTAAATAGTGCTTCGTGCTGTAAATGGGTCGAAGACATTGTCCTTCCTGTGAACTTGAGGCAGAGGTGGGCTATGTCATTGTGCTCATTGCATCGGAATTCTAACCCTAAGACAAAGCATTGGAACAGAAACAGTGGTATGGAATCTAATGAGTGGTGGGGGTTAAGAGTAGCTGAAATGACTGGTGAGATTCTACCCACTTGGTGGCATCCTTCCATCCAATAGATTAACAATAGATTAAGGCTACGTGTTATGTTGAGTTGATTTTTTCTTAAATAGTAATAAATTAAATAATGAAATGAATTATGTGGGATTTATTTAAATTGAGTTTAAAGTATATTTGAATGTTAAAATAAATTTAGTACTTTTTATGAAAAATTAAAAAAAGTTATGGATCTCACCTATAAAGATGTTTTATATTAAAAAAATTATGAGTCTCACGTGTAAGAAGGTTTTGAGTTGAGATAAGTTTAGTAACTTAATAATTAAATGTTTAGATGTTAGATTCAACTTAAAATTAAACTGAACTCAACTAAGTTATTGTTATTTGTTCAACAAGGGATTCGCAAAAAAAAAAAATTATAAGTTACTCTAGAAATATAGATAATCAATAATCTTATTCTATCATAATATATCATCTAATTAAAATTGTTTATGTGAACATCAATTTTAATTGAGATAACATGACATGACATCCTATGATAAAATAGAATTACGAATTTGTCCATGCTTTAGGAATATCCAACAATTACTCATAGAATGAAATAGACGGTTCACAACCTTTCAGCCTAACTCAAATCATAGAGCGCAGAAGTAGGCTTATTTCTCCATCAAAAAGAGCCTTCCAGAATGAACAAATAAACGGCCATGCAATTAATGCAGATTGGCAGTGGAGGCGGGAAAATGAGAAGAACGAGAGTCACGAGTATGTAGTGTAAACAGGTGGGTTTTCGTCTCTCTCAAAAGTGGACCGCGTGGCTTAAAAAAAGGCCATCTCAAAGACGCAAATACTGACATATTTTTAGGCCAAGATTCACACCATCGGTATGGAGATTCTATCGTACTAGTATGTTAGCACTTTGAAAATAACTGTGGGCTTGAAAGCACATGTTTAATTTATTTTTTTCTCTTTTTAGAAAAAAAGCACATGTTTATTGCGAGATTTATCATAGTTTCAAAATTAAAATATTAAAATATTATTATTCTTTTATGCTAATTAACATAGTAAATAGACTTGTAAATCAATTTTTGGGAAGGAAAAATACCCAATTCTACAGAAATATCAAACATATGTCTCGAAAGTAATAAACTATCCTAACCTTAATTAATAAGATTGAAAAAATAAGGACACGTGTAGTTATCCATTTCAGATAAGATAATTTGTTGAAAGTTAAATAAAATATTATTATAATATTATTTTTTAAATATTATTTTTATTTAAAAAATTTGAAAAAATTAAACTATTTATTATATTTTATATGAAATTTTTTTAAAAATATAATAATTATATAAGATGAAAAGAAATGAGATAATTTAATTTTGTGGAGAGAAAACAGATTTTTATATGTATGGATCCAACTGCATTAGATAAGACCGTCAACCACCTTATCTCCCTGTCCTACCACTTGCAAGTTTTGAGTTTTGGCAACGCTACACTCCACAAAACCATCTCCCAAAGAGACGCAAGATGCCAATATTTTCTACGCCACCAGTACGAAAGGAACCCAGTTCCATCGTACACTCGCAAGGATATAATCCTCTCTCACACAAACAGCCTCCAATACAATATTTATGGCTTTGATCACATCTCCACCCTCTAATCCCAAACTCCACAATTTTTCTCCTCTGCGCCGCCGAACACAGCGGCCGGGACGGGCCGTATTTGTCATTCCTCGGGCCATATCCAACACTTCAGCACCTAAAAGGTTTTTACTAACCCCAAAATTCTCCATCCGTTTGCGTCACAATGC
Organism: Pterocarya stenoptera; assembly: GCA_003123785.1. Lineage (NCBI taxonomy): Eukaryota > Viridiplantae > Streptophyta > Magnoliopsida > Fagales > Juglandaceae > Pterocarya > Pterocarya stenoptera. The sequence goes on along the minus strand of QEOT01007302.1, from coordinate 17,517 downwards.
CGATCGAAGAGCGCTGGCCATTGTTACTACTGCAGCATTGGTAGAAGCAGCAGAGCCAGAGCCAGAGCCAGGGGCAGCGGTAGCGACAGCAAATTATAGGAGAATTCTGTTATCCGACGTGGTCGTGAACCGGCAAAGGAGTGTGTTTTGGAGGAGGAGATGGAACTCTCGGGATATTGCCACTGCTGGTGTTGTCTTGGCAATGCATTGCGTTTGTCTTTTTGCACCGTTTCAATTCAATTGGGGTGCCGTTTCGGTGGCCATGGCGCTGTACGTCGTGACAGGTCTCTTTGGTATTACGCTGTCATTTCATAGGAACCTCTCACACCGGAGTTTCAAGCTTCCTAAATGGCTCGAGTACACGTTTGCCTATTGTGGGGCTCTGGCACTTCAGGTAAGGAGTATTTCATTGTGAATAGTAACGAGAAATTCTGGGTTTATATTGGTTCTAATGGTTGTAGCATGTATTGATTTCTTATGGTATTTTCTTTTCGTTCATTTATCTGGGTTGCAGGGGAACCCAATTGACTGGGTAAGCACACATAGGTACCATCATCAATTTTGTGATTCTGAGCGAGACCCTCATAGCCCCACTGAAGGATTCTGGTTTAGCCACATGAGTTGGCTCTTCGATACCAGTTCTATGATTGAACGGGTATGGAAATCTTTCTTACTCAGACTCAACACAAACATGTATATCGGTGATATGCTCTAAAGATTATTTTTCTATTGGGTGGGATTTGTTCGCAGTGTGGAGGAACAAACAATGTTGGGGATTTACAGAAGCAGTCCTTCTACAGGTTTCTTGCAAAGACATACGTTTTTCATCCAATTGCACTTGCTATTCTGTTATATGCATTGGGAGGATTCCCCTTCCTTGTGTGGGGAATGGTGAGGAAGATTCTTCTTTTCTTCTTTCGTCTCAGGATTTTTTTATTGAATTGCTTGGGAGTAGCATCCAGTAATTGCAAGAACCATATCAGCTAAACTAAACAAAAAATAAGTATCAATCAAACTCAAACCATATCAGTTCGCAGTGTATTTTTACCAATTCAAGAACTGACCTTCTCGTGTAGATTGGGTCACAAATTACATCTGGAGCTCAATCCCATGGCACTCGGATGGGATTGTCGGGATTGACCGAGGCAGCCGACTTCGCACTTGACTCATTTCGTTAATCTAATCAATAGATTCAATTAATGGGCCTTCACTCTAGAGATACAACACAGAACTTTGAATATATAGTGGCCAGTGCCACCTCTCACACTATAAATAAGTAGTTTTTCCCTGTGTCTATCACGTAGAATTCATTTGGATAAATAAAACAATATGCGAGATAGGCCATGTTTTCAGGCTACCAGATAGCGATGATGTCCGTGTCCCCCAGAGCGAATGGGCGTTTGAAAAGTTGTTGGGCAAAACAGGCCCTTGGAGTTGACTGAAGATCATAAAATGCTACTAGTTGAACTGTTAGATAATTGAAGCTATTTCCCTGCAGTAAACATAAGACAGCAGAGTGCCACTTTATTGTGTTGTTGAAAATTATTGTTTGTAATTCTTTCGACAGAATCCTAAGCGTTGCTGCTTCTGGCATTGCAGGGTGTGAGGACTGTATGGGTTTACCACATAACCTGGCTTGTAAACTCGGCTTGCCATGTCTGGGGACGGCAACCTTGGAACACTGGTGATTTATCTAGGAACAACTGGTATTAATTGCAACTTTTCTGCATTCCAATGTGCATAAATTTTTTCATTCGAATTGGGAGTTTTATCTATAATCTTGAATCTCTGATTGTTTAAGGTGGGTGGCATTGCTTGCATTTGGAGAGGGGTGGCATAATAACCACCACGCCTTTGAGTACTCTGCTCGACATGGCCTTGAGTGGTGGCAGCTTGACATGACTTGGTATGTGGTAAAACTTCTCCGCTTTGTTGGATTGGCAACCGATGTTAAGTTTCCAACCGATATCCAAAAGTCGAGAATGGCGTTAAACAAGGGAAGTTTTGCCGCTTAAACTGTTGACTTTATAGTTTATATATGTACTTAGCTTGAAATTTGGAGACGTTTTTGTCAAGGCTATGGAAGTTACCGCATAATTTACAAATGAATCCTTGTATTTTTACTCAGCATATATATAAGCACCATTGTGGATCATGATCGTGTTTTGCATATCAAATAAACAGAAATAGCTAAAGCTTAAATGGGCCTAAATGGGCCCGACAACCTTGGTCCGAACAGACAATCCAAACTAGTCATATATATGTGTATGGATTGGTTCGGTTTGCTTGGGCTTTGCTTATTCTTTAAATAGAGTTTATTTGTTCAGGGATTCAACTGAAAAAAACAATTATGGGTAATTCCGGGGTGAAAAGTTCCATTTTCCCCTAAAAAATAGATTATCTAAGCACGGGTGTCCACAAAGACAGACGTGAATTAACTTTAATATGTTGCAAGGACAGGCATGGAGCTAACCTTAAAGCCCACCATGTGCTCTGACTGCATAGAGTCTTAAATGATCTATTGACTCAAAATCAAACTTGAGTTTCAAATAACGGTACCCATATTAAGGAACTTTAGCCATCATATATATATATATATGTGTGTGTGAATGAAAATTATAATGTGAATGTCTCGAGCAGTGAGTCCTCTCTCGTATAGAATATATATATATATATTATATTATATGCGACATTCATGAACTTTAGGGTCTATGGAAGAAGGAGAGTCCCTACCCAGACATTTGGAATTTCGAAGCCAAAAGTGTGGGAATTATATTAAGAATGATGGGACAAAAAGAATACATTGCTCTGCATGAATAGTGGCTATGGTAAGTAAGCACGGGAGCAAAAAAGCATATGCATGATTATGAAGTCTATGTTAAGGATAAGCTTTTCTCTTTTACTTTGGTAAATTCAGATGGAAGCCATTCCTTTTTTACATGGGTATCATCGCCTTCAAAAGTTCTTTCTAAAATCAAGACATTTCTTTTATATATATATATATATGTGGAGAAAATGATTTACTCACAATATATTCTACAATATATTCTATAACAATGTGTTAAAATGAATAATATTTTGATAAAATATTATATAAAAGTAGTAAAATTTTATCAAAATGTCCTTATTTTAACACGTTGTTATAGAATGTGTTGTGAGTGTGTATATATAAGAAAAGAGATTTACAATCGTGAATTATGTGACCGCTACGTAATCGTTATGAAAAAAATAAATGAAACATGAGATTTACATGAAAAATAGTAATTTTTTAATAATAATCTCACTCTTTTTCAAAACGATTATACAATATTTACAAACTTTATTATTGTATATAGAATTACATATATGTATATATATATATATTCTTCCTCTCCAACATTCTGCTCACGTCAATACAGATTCGCATGCTTTCGTACCTTCTTCCTCCGGCCCTCATTTGAACTAAAACTACTCGATTCGAATTTTATATCGAATATATATAAAAAAATCTATACAAATAATATAAATATATTATGCTGCATGCTGTTAGCAGTTAATGTTTGTTGGAGACAGGGGATGAATTAATTAAACTGGCCGGCAGTCATTGGCATGGAACTAAAAATACAACTTAATATGATGATGATCTGACAAAACACAAGGACAAACCTCAGATTAGTAAGAATATTATGGAGCTTGATTACGTCAGTACAAAGCAGGCTTTTCATTTGAGTGAATCGAGGTAACTATAAACAAATTAACATGCTTCACGACTGAAACTAAATTATGGCCAAAACCCATCATCTAGATTAGGTTTCCTGCAAACTCTATATTTTATATATATATATATAAAAAATATCAAACTAGTATTAATTAATAATTAATGTCATGTACAGTCGGAGTACGTAAATATGATATAATTTTTTTAAAAAAATAATGAGATATTTTATTAAAAAAATTTAATTTTTTTAATGTAAATTCAATATTTTTTCAATTTTTTCAAAATTATTTTTGCAACATTCCAAAATTAAAAATACCATTTCTAGTTATCATTTCTCGTCAAAATATCACCACAGTTGGGGACGCGCTTGCAGCATAAAATAATTTACATCCACGCTACCATTATATTAGTAATGGTACGAATAAATTTTGTAAAAATAAAATTTAAATTAATGTAATTTAATGTGGTATATTATATTATAAAATTATTTTTATTATAAAATAATTATATGTACCGTTAGTTTATGAGTTGAATTTTGTATAATTTTTTTTATAATTGTAACACTTTTATTATATATATCTATATATATTCCTATACCATAACAGAGTGATAGAACCAAAAATAAATATTTGAGAAGATCAAGCGTGTATTATTAACCCTTTTTTATTGTGTTGCTACGGAAAATCATATTCTCCGACGAAGGACAAAATACAACATTATTGTAATACTGGAATTTTTTAGTTGGAAAATGTACTTAAGAATAATTTATAAAAAATTTACTTATCAACGTGTCAATTATTAATATATTAAAAAATTATAGAATTTAAAATTTAAAAAAAATAAATAAAATAAGTTTTACAAATAAAAATATAAGTAAAATTATAAACACATTAGCAGCACTACTCTTTTTAATTATGGATGGTATTTTCGTTCGTGTTGGAGTGGGACAAAAGTGAAAGGGACGGTACATTCCAATTGATACGAATTGAGGTCTTCAATTAATTCAACAGCAAAAGAAAACTTATACGATCGATTCCTGAATTTTTCTCTTTTTGGGATTATTTATGTATGTTATTAGCGTATTTACGCACGAGTTTCCTTGTCAAGGTAACGTCTTCTTTCGTACTTTGACAAGGTAACGTCTTCTTTCTACAGACAAAAGCCACATACAAAAGTCCCTGATTGGTGTTTTTTTTACTAAGCGGTTAAAGAATTATTTTTTAATAATTTTTTTATTTTTTTAAAATGTTTCAAGAGTTTTAAGTGTTTGAAAAAAAAAGCAAAAAAGAAAAAGATTGGCCTTATTCGTGGAGAGTCTATGTGGTTGTAGCATCACCCTTTAAGAAAATATGAGTTTAATTATTAAAAACTATTTTTTTTATATAAATTATAAATTTATCCATTTAAAAAAATACATGAAAGTTGGGAAAGATAAATAGAAAAATCTTATTCATCATCTTCATACCACACACTACACATAATTATTCATTTATTTTTTATTTTCTTCTCTTATTAAATATGTGGTGTATGAATGATGAGTAGAATAATTCAATTAGTTTAGAAAAAATAAAATAAAAAATAATTTTAAAAAGTAAAAATAATAAAAATATGTGTTGTGTGTAGTGTGTGGGGTTGATGAGTAGTAAAACTCTTTTAAATGAAATTAAGAGAGTTGGCTCTGATATACCTAATATTAAAGAGAGATTGTTTGTAATTATTTCCACCGATTTTTTTTTTTTTTTTATGCAAGCTCGATATATTATTAAGGGATATAGAAATACATGAGTAAGTGGTCCTTTTACCATTTATTAACTAATGCAGCACTATATAAAAAGAAAAAGAAATGGTCTTTAGAAACAAATAAAAATTTCATGCCCCACCTTGTTAGGACGGAGCCGCACAAAGAGCAATTTTTATACAATCTAAGAATGGAATTGTCGTTCCATGACCGTAGGTCATGGTACGGTCATGGTGATGGTAGTGACTGTATTTTATCTTTAAGTGACTATTGGGAAAGTCCATTGTTTTATCTTCAAGATCTTGTGGTCAAATAGGATAACTTTTATAATAAAAAGTTAGTTAAAAAATTCAAACTCTATTGTGTTATACGTTGTTGCAAAATTCAATACTTTTCCAAAGGATTACATGTGATTTTTGCACCGGGGGCAAAGTAAAAAAGAGTGGGACTTGTGGGTTGTGGTGGAGATCAAGAGAGACCGCGAAGGGACTAAAAAGAAGTAGTGATCATTGAGCGCCAACAGTTCAAATATTTTACTAAAATCTTTACATATAGGAGTATTATAACAGAATTTGGAAAAGATAATAAGGAAAGCAATAAGAAAAATGGTAAGATAGAGGTAAAAATTGACAAATTTCAATTTGGATCAACTTCGGTAGACTTTGAAATATGTGATTGTGCGTGATGCTCATGCACCTTTCTCTTTATAGCCACAATTGTCTAATTTGAAAGATTTGATGGTGGCGAGTTTGTTGGTCTGGCACATGTGGTGAGAAAATCTCTCAGAAAAGGTGGCGTGTGAGGCCCGCACACAGTTGTTGGGGCTGCGTGAGGCCTACACGCGACAATATTTACGAAATTGACATTTCTTTCTGAACGATTTGCAGTTTGAGAGTCTTCTTATGCCACAAGTGGCTCTTCGATGTTGATGAAAAATTACAAATCTGCCTTTTTCACCTTCAAGAAAAGAAAACAATTATAAAAAGAGAACTAATTTTATAAACAAAGGAGAGAGAGAGAGAACATTAATGCTCTTGGGTGACCTAATACCGTACTGATTTTGTAATGAGATTCTTGAATGATTTGTACAATATATAATGTGTGGCTCTACAGTCAGTGCTGGGCTCCTGCTAGTTAATTGTTTATTATTTTTTTACATGCATTTATTATTATTTTTATTTTTTTAAAAAAATTTACAGTATTTTCCGTATATAATAAATATTACAACAAGTTGAGAGATAACATTAATGTTCTTGGGTGACCTCATACAGTACTGATTATGTAATGAGATAACTGAATGATTTGTGCAGTAATACATATTATACCTCTAATCAACCTTTTTCAGAAGTCCCATCATCGTCATTATTAAAGTCTCATTTTTAGTGTAAATTGTATTTTTTATTATCTTATTAAAATAATAAAAAATAATAATATATTAATAATTACTTTCTTAATTTTTAACAAAAAAAATTGTTGCCACGTGTGGGATGATGAGTAAATTTTTCAAATAAAAATGGTAAAAGCAACCCATTTTGCCACGTGTCAAAGTGACCTCTCGAGGAACTCGCATTTCACCGCCACCTCCACCCAGAGCCTTTACCGGGCGCTCTATTCCTTCCCATACTTCAATGCAGGCTCACAGCAAGCTCTGCCACAACAGTAAACAACGAATGTAACATTATTCTCTCCACACAGAGAGAGAGAGAGAGAGAGAGACAGAGACCCAAAATAAAATAAAAATGAAGTAAAGGCAGAAAATGTGAAGCAGAGGATGTGCTTGGCAGGGTGTAAAGTAAAACAAAATGCAAGGGAATTTAAAAAAAAAAAAAAAAAAAAAAAAGAAAAAAGAAAAAAGAAAAAAGAAAAAAAAGGTTAAAAAGGTTCTATGCAATTTTTGTTGTGTGTTTTTTAAAGCAATTGTTTCATATTTTCTTCTATATCAATTTAAGGATAGGTGAAGTGACTGACAATCACCGGTTACAGGCAGTTGTCGGTTTGGAGTGAGGGTACAATGCCGCACCGCTCTGCCACAAACAGACAGCACGCGAGGTGACCGGTTACGGGGACAGCAGGTAGAGACCTTCCCCTTCAGCTTGTTCCTTGTTCCAGTTCGGAGAGAAATGTGGTTTGTAGGCTGGTCCGGTAGATACCCCGCATTCACCTCGATAAGTTCCACACTGCACGCCCCCCTCCCCATTTTCTAATTTATTCCAGCCCACTCTCAGTCTCGTGAGTGACTCCCACCTCTTCAATCCTTCAAGAACCTTTTTTTTTTTTTAGTCATACATCTCTTAACGTATTCAAGTATCTTATAATTATAAAATTTTTAAATTTTTATATAAAATATAATAAATAATTTAATTTTTTTTTAAAATTTAATAATAATAATATTAAAAAATAATATTCTAATAATATTTTATTCAATTATCATCTAACTCATCATATTTCAACTTACTATTTAAACCACATCTAATTCTACTTAACATTTTATATATCATATACTCATTTTATCTTAATTCACTATATCATATTTAACGTGAAATGATGAACATCATTCCTCATATATATATATATAAATATATTAATGAAACTCACATGCCATGCACCTTCGTTCGCACCACAAGATACGCAAGTAAACTCCCCCTTGCAGATACATTTACCTAGCGTATGTAATCCTCAAAGGATATGACTCTAGTAATATAGAAATAATATTAAAAAATAAAAGAAAAATTATATTTACAGTATATAGTATAGCAGTATCAATGCACATAAAATTAAATTAAGTTTTTATTAATAAAACACTTTTTAAAAAATAACAAGTTATGACTGTATTACTCTTTAAGAAGTGCCAAAAACTTTTGGTGCGTGTAAAAATACAGCCTTTATGGTGACTTTTGTGAGTATTCTTTAAAGCTAGCTGTTGCAACGGTGGGGTCCAAGCCACCGCTTGCCTTTAAATAGTTGGCACGACCAGGTTGTAATTTGTATTCCCGCTCCTGAAGTACACAAAACCCTAAACCCCGAAGCAAGTGAAGGAAGAAAAGAAACCAAAAATCTCTCGGTAGTGGATTAAAAGCCAAGCTAGCTAGCTACTTCATAATTGTTGTTTTCGGGTTCAAGAGTGATTAGCCAAGACGGGTCTTCCTATTTGGATGCTTGGGTTGGGTGCGGATCGGTTGCGGGCCGACATGAATCGTTTGCTCGCCTTACTCTTCCACCAGGTAATCTTTCTCGTTTCTTTGATGACTTTCTTTTGCTGTTATTGTCGTTCCAATGCCAGTATCACTTGAATTCGCAAAATCTGCGGGGAAAAATGATAAACAGCAGACTGAAATCTCCATTTCTATATATTCCATACTTTTGTCAAGCAAAGAGCTACAATTTTGACTGCTTTTTTTAGTGCCATATCTATGGTACTTCGGTCGTGTATGGAAGATATATAACGGTTGCAGGTGGTTTGTTTTTGCAGGGTGTGCTGGATGAGCAATTCTTGCAGCTTCAGCAGCTTCAAGATGAGACCTCTCCGAACTTTGTCTGTGAGGTTGTTAACATATATTTCCATGAGTCTGAGAAGCTGTTAAGAAACCTCAGAGGACTGCTGTGAGTCCCTCTCTATATCTTACACTTACGCACGCACGCACGCACCCACACACTTACACAAGCAACATTTTGTTTTGCTCTAACGGGTTTTGGTAAAAGGTATTTGAATTTTAACATTTGTTTTGTTCTGATTATTATAATGGGGTTAAATTGGTTATTGTTTGTGATGCGACAGGATGGAGAGGGACTTCTCGGACTACAAGAAAATGGGAATCCATTTGAATCAGTTTATGGGTAGCAGCTCGAGCATAGGTGCCAAAAGAGTCAGAAACGTTTGCGTCGCCTTTCGCGCTGCTTCTGAACAGAACAACCGTGCCGGGTGTGTGCGCCCTTTCCTCCTCTAGACTCGTGCTTTCGCACCTTTCCCTTTCACTGTTTCACTACCCCCCTCTCTCTCTCCCTCGCTCCATGTAGTCAGAGGAGTGCACGACAAAGCGCTACTTTTTTGGCTATTTACTCCTAGAGAGTAGAGAGTGAGCGCTGCAAATGTTGCTAGAGAATTTTTACAATCTGGGATTTTTGTCTCCAGGTGTTTGAGAGCTTTGGAGCTGCTAGAGAATGAGTATTGCTACCTCAAAAACAAGTTGCACGAACTGTTCCAAGTACATCAACAAACTCCCCTTTCTTTTCTTTTGCATTAGTCTCTCAATCTTTTTCCCATCATACCTCCTCCGTTGAATACGAAGTCTAACGCCATGATGGTCCTTTCATGTTACAGATAGAACAGCAACGTGTTCTGGCAGCTGGTGTGAGGTACCCAATGCAAAACTAAAAGCAGGCCATAAATAACAAGGGTTATTTGAGTGCCGCCTTTCTGTTTCAGGTTCTTTGCTAAAAACCAAGCTAACCCTCTAAAACATTGTAGTACATGTGAGTGACCGGCAAAGAAATTGGAGATGGGGGTTATTTTTCGACGGTCACCTGCTCACCCATGTCCAACACATAGAGTTGTAATCTGTTTTTGAGTAATGCATGCGTGGCCCGTGGCTTTGAATGCGAATGAATCCTCATTAGTTTTGCAGTACTGAATTTCTGACTCTCATGTAAATGTAAAAGTTTGAAAGCCTATCTACTTTTAGTTCCCAAGTAATAACTGCCTTTTCTCTTCGAGCTGTCACTTGCTCAGTCACAAAAAACATATATATATAAATATATATCAGAGGTGCGCTTTTATCAACAATTAAATACTCAGTAGTACGTTAAACCTGCACAAAACGGCTAAGAACTATCACTGTCGTTTTATCGGACGTGACATATCAATCAATCATTCAGGAGTAGCTTGCCACGGTTCCGACTCTAAAGACTCACGGTCAAAAGGTTTACCCAATTTCAAGCAGTCACAAGTCACAGAACCTGGTCTTTGCCCAGATACATATGCGGCTGATTGATTGATATACATTTACTAGTTACTTTTGAAGCAGACGACCTTTCCTCCCTTCCAAGATTCTTCTTCCCAATGACCGGAATAATGCGACAAAGGAATTTTTTTCTCTTTTTTACGGTACCAACGGTGGCCACAAAGTTTTTTCATGCTAATTTCATAATTATATTTTAAGAATGGAGTTATATATTTAAAGATGACTGAAAAAGATTATGGCTTTTTCATTCAGTTCTCGATCCAGATAACGTCGATGACTCAATACACGATGGCTTTTACGACAAACCCAACTAATTTACCAACAGATTGCCGTAGAAAAAACAAAGCAAAACCAAAGAATGCCTAGGAAAAGGAAAAAAAAATCGTGTATATCATGATCAAAACGAGGCAAACTGTGTCCCCTTTCTCCACATTTGTTTTGAAATTGATGGTGGTTCTAATGAATTCTAGGACCGAACTTGTAGTGAGTCTGTTCTCTTATTAGAAGATTCTTTTTGGCTTCTTACTATTTCTACTGATCTGGGAAGAATACGAACAATTTGCAATTTGCTTGGTAAAAGTCCATGAAACAGATAAAGACAGAAAGAGATCGAACCTACGTTTTAAGAGTAGGGAAATGGATTTATAATTTTATTGCCTGATTTATCTTATTCGTATGGATCTATGAGTACTGTTGGGCTTCTACATTTCCATGGGTTTTGTACCATTTCTTGGCCCAACTGTATGAAAAGTGGCCCGTGGACCGTGAGTCTTGTACTATATGCATTTTTTGAAAAAATTATATAATTTGTCTGAAAATTTTTTTTTCAGACAAATTATATTTTTCATTTCAAATTTTACTATTCTAATTTATATGAGTTAATACATCACATTTGGTTCGTTTTTTATTTATTTATTTATGTGGTTGGCTTGTGAATTTAATCAAAGTGTTATCCTTCAATTGTATGACTAGAGTTGATAAAATCCATGACAAATATATATAGTATTTCTTTTATTTTTATTGTGGTGTGAAACACGAGTACTGTATCGCACATGGAAAGTTGAAAACCTTTGCTATCGAGGGAGGTTCTCAAAAAGTTGTAACGTTTGTATCATAAGAAATCGTATGTCTCATCAGTCTCAGCATATAGGCCCATCACCCACCGTCCACTTTTTAGCACAACTTCATCGAATCGTCCAAAACATGGTTTTCTTCTAGTGCACATCTTGTCGTTGACTTCGTAAGATATTAAGATGCGGCAAGTTTTTGTCCATAGCGTCTTTCTTTGTTTGATCGGCTATCCAAAAAGAATAAATATTGAGAGAAGTCACTGTTGGCAGCAATTATATTTGTATACATTATGTAGCATTATCTCAACCATACATCTACTAATTTCAAATTTATATGGACTGAGTGAGGGAAGATGAGAGAGAGAGCAGGGGGAGAGAGAGAGAGCGGAGATGAGAGAGAAAGACTGAGATGAGAGAGAGATCAAGACCGAGAGAGACGAGTGGATGAGAGAGAGAGAGAGTGCAGGTGAGAGAGAGACATGAGAGAGAGAGACCAAGATGAGAGAGAGAGAGCAGGGCGAGAGAGACTGATGAGAGAGAGAGCAAGAGAGCGAAGAGAGAGAGAGCGATGAGAGAGAGAGAGTTGCGATAGAGAGAGAGTGGATGAGAGATGAAAAAAAAGAACGGAGGAGAAGAAACAACGTAGTGAGTGCAAAGCGTGCACTACTACAGTGGCTTCTCTCTAGTATTACTCATTTAAAAAAGTATCGTTGTTTCTTTACAATCATACAAATTAAAATTTTTTATTTTAAATGATTTTTATTTAATTAACTAATCTGTAAAATTACTTAAAAATATACGTCAATTAATGTAAAATAAAGGCCAAATTGTACATGTTTCTACCTTAAATTTTTATCTTTATTAGAGGGGATAAAATATCACAAGCCCATAATAGTTCTCTAAGCCCAGCTCAAGATGGGGGTCTCATCAGGATAGAAAAAAGAGATAAGGAAGGAGGTGACACAAGACCGACGAAAGAAAAGGTTTAAGGGAAAACGAGGAGATATGACGTAAAGAATGCAAAGGGCATATGATAAAGAAAAAAGACCATACCACTTCACTAGGGTGTTTTCTAGCCGATTTTGGATCCAGACTTTAACTTTCTCAGGGGAGCTTTTTCAACCTCACAACAAGAGCACCAACGATAGGGTCGTCATTAGAAGATAGACCTACGATCTCCATTGTACAATAAGGGTAAGAGACTTTGAGAGATCGTAAAATAATCATATTATAATAAATTCTCTCCTAAATGACCCGTGGAAGTAGGCATTATGTGGAACTACTTAAATTTGTGTCTCATTCTTTTCATTTTTCCTGCATTTATTTTTATACACTGTCATGGATGTACACACGGACACTGTACAATTGCACCAGACCTCCGCCAGGAGCTCCAAACCACACCGATTGAGGCCTGAACTTCTCAATGGGCCAGAGATGACTTTTTCTCCCATTCCGACTTGTTATGCTATTTTTAAGAGTTAAAAGTTGGCGTTGTCTGTTGGATCTTATTTACTTTCTACACTGGAAGTGGGAGAAAAACGATTTTTCGGCGAGCTAAATAATCATCGAATGAGCAGATGAAAATTTTCCAGATAAGTATTCTCGACTTTTCAACTTTTATTTTTATGAACATTACTATTATAAACTAAAAGGTGAGTGAATCTTTTCTCGCCCAGGCAAAATCCAAGTTTCTCGCCACTTTAGCTGCAAATGCTCAGCGCACTTTAGGTGTACTGGGCAAAAAGATGGGGGAGTACATGAGAGTATTGTGCCCTTAAATGCACCCTGTGCACACACATACACCTCTGGAATGACTGTCGAACATAGCCCTCTGCACACACATAGTGCACCATGGGTGCAAGTTACTGTGCAAATAGAGGCTTGTCGGCTGTAACCATGTGAACCGCTAGTGGTCCCTGGCTTTGCCACGGAAGCCCTTGTCTTGCAAGGCTGTGAACAGTGCACCACTTGTGCACCTCACCATGCAAGAGGCCAAAATTGCTCAGCGCAGCCATGGCGCGACCGAGGGAGGGTGCCGACTACCACCAGTTGGCCCGTCGGCTTCATCTGTCCCCTCCAAACCGTGGTGGGCAAATGGTGGCCCGTGACCTTGCACGACATGAAGACATAACGTACTCACAAAAAACTACTGTGAGGTCCTTTGTCCTCGCTGGCGGTCATCACTTGGACAACCGACGTCTTCTGTCGGCTTAGAGGTGGTCCCTGACCACTACGATGGACACGAGGTGGCTTATGGCCCCGCATCGAGTGCACGACAACTGACGAAAAGCTCACGTTGAACTATCATGAGCTCGTTGCCCCACCGACGGTCACTACCAAGGCTGCGGGCGCTTTTTGCTGCTACGAGAGCTACCCCCGTCCATGATGGCAGCAGGCTTCGTGTGCTGGGGATGCGCACGCATGGTGATTAGTTCACTGGTTGCCTATGGACTCTAAGGATCTCCAACGGCCACCACCCTTCCACTGTTTTTAGTCTTCGACATAATTGTCCTTGGCCATAGAAAATGCCAATGAGGAACCTTGCCACTTGTCACGCCTCTTCACCAACGAGATGAGTGACATAACATCACCTGCTCAACCACCTAGTGGCGGGCACACCCTCCTTGGCCAAGTTATTTGGCGTTAAACCCTTGGTTGCAGCTCAAACTCCCCAATAACAGTCAGCTCCTCACCAACCTATCATAGACTCAATTGCATGCTCGACCACATACCCATCCCGACCATGCATGCCCCAGCCATGCAATCACCCATCTCGGCTACATGCACGTAGCGAGTAGTCACACATCTTGGCCTCCAACATCTCGGATAGAAGCAGCTCGACCTCCAACGTCTCACGTAAAGCATCTCGCCTATTTCTCGGACCACAACTTCACAGCGATGGGACCCAAACACGAAGACCCTCAACATCACTATAGAGACTACCCACCCATGAAATTACAAGGCCAAGATTTATGCAGTGATGGTGACACGTCCCAAGCAACAATTAACCTAGGTGGTAAAAGCTGCACAACGTATGATAGACAAATTGAAAAAAAAAAATGAGAGAGAAGAAAAAAGAAAAGGAAGAAAGAGAAAAGAAGAGCGAGGAAAACAAGAAACAACAACCTGTAGCTGGCAATTTCAGTTAAGAAAAATTGGCTACAACAGTTAAAACACCCCGATTGTCTCTTTCTAAATTTTATGCGAATTTCATTTTTATTAACATAATTGATTCTAGTGGTGCAAAATGCCGACTCCACAGCCCCGCTTAGGCATTGTTTGGACATCTCAATATATTTCCATTAGAATAAATTTCTTGGCATTAACATGCATGCAGGCTCCCCGGACGTCCGTCATTGTCGAAACACGGTTGTTCATGGGCCTCGCCGGCACGCCTTAAACCTTCGCCACACTTCAACAGGACGACTCAGGTGCTCAAATTTCACACTTGTGATTGAAAATTATCTACACTAATCGGTTTGGGTTCTGTAGCATGGTCAAGTGCCCTAACTACTCAACTTCCCTTATGCCGCCATGTCAATAAGATGGGTTTAGGCTTACGCATTGCCCGACGTTACTGTTGAGATGACATCTCTACTAGCAAATGCCGGGTGTCCGAACTCGTGCCATAACTGCTCCAGTGGATTACTTTTGAGAATGAGCCTTTGGAGTTAATGTGCCTCTGAGCTCTACCACCGCTTCGCACGAGTTATTTTCGGGAACGAGTTGATGAACTTGCGACCGCCTAAGGTGGGCTTGGGGGTCGACGAGTTCCCTGAACACTTTGCGTGGGATACTACAAACAAACGATAACGACAAAATGGAAACGTTAATAGCAATTTACATTGGAAGAGAAAAATTCACCAACACCATCTTAAACAAAAATATCAGATGAATATATGCTCTTTGACAATGACAAACATTCATACAGACGATCTGACCGACTATTTACCTTTCCCGTGAGGGTCAACAGGTGAGTTTAGTATTAAGAACTGCTCTACCTCCATCATAGAAATAAGGCGAGTCTAGTCTTACGAACTACTCGACCTCTGTCATCCCAAAGAGGCAGGTCCAATTTTTCGGTTGCCCGTCTTATCACCACTTTCATAATGAGTCAACGTGCGGGAAATGTTAGGGACCGTTTGACCTCCTAGGCACCCGAATAGGCGGGCAAGTCGCTTGATTGCCTGACCATCCTTGCGTGCATAAATTCTAAGCTCCGAGTTCGCATTTTACGCAGTCGAGTACATTTCTTGTCAAAACCGAACTCCACACTTGCGCGTTCCAAGGTCGAGCCCATCTCTTGCCAAAGTCGAGTTCTGCTCTCCCACCTTAGGCGGTCGAGCCTATCCTGCCTAGTTTCGCACTTGGAAATTGACCCATTCTCAAAATTTATTTTTCACAAATTTTTAAAAGCTTTTTCAGTCGCGTATCTTATCGTAAAGATTTTCAAGGAACTATTTATGAAAGTTACTATTTCTCGTACACTGAAGTCGAGAAGTCGGGCTTTACATGATGAAAAGATGAATGTTCAGCATGTGCAAACAACCTCGGTCATTTTTCCACTGACGAGGCCACAAGAGTCAACGAGGTTTTCGAATGTTAGACATGTCGAAAGTGCCTAGAACAAGGAAAATGGTGCCGACGTAATTAAAGAGCCAATTATAGACAGTTTACAGATGAGAAAAAGTCTTACATACAGCTCACCCGATCTTACTGCTCCACTTTGGAGCGCTCTGGATCGGAGAGGAAAACGTAAAGATAGTGTGGCGGTGGTCGACCACGGGTTTGACACTTTTGTTCCATGCTAGCGAGCTTTCACCTACTCGTATCCATCCCATCAGGATCTCTAATATTCTCTTTGCATTGCAATGCAAGTTAATGGGACCTAGCAGCCACTTTCGTACTATTAATGCACTATATATCAAAATGGAAAACCTTAAAAAAAATAAAAAAGTAAAAAATAAAAATGGAAAACCCTACACTATATCAAGTTAATGGGACCTAGCAGCCACTTTCCTACTATTGCACTCGCGGGTGCTACTGCTGATTTCTTTTGTTTTTGTTTTTTGTTTTAATTTAATGATTAAATAAGTAATTTTTAATAATATTATGAATTTATTTAAATAAAATTAAAAAAATACATGAAAAAAAAAGTAAAATCAACTACGGGAGCCTCATCGGTGGGAGTATTACCACCCATGTCAAATTAGAATTGGTGTGCGAGACAATATCTCAAACACCTGGTGTACACTCAACATAATTTCTGACTGTATAATCTGTGTGAGTTAATTGGTAACTTTTCATCTATGAAATTTAACGTTTAGCATCGATTTAAATAAACATACTTGAGGGTTGTAAATGCAAAAAGTAATGATATTTGTAGTAGTAGGGTATATAAATTTCGCATATCTTTTATAAGAAAAGTGGATATATAAATTTAAAATATACGTAAAATTTGAACACTTTAAAGTGGTATATAAAATTCAAATAATCTTCACAACTTCTTACTATTCACCACACTCCACATTCTACTTTTTTTTAAATTTTTTTTATCAAATATTTTTTATATGAATAGTGAATAAAAATTTTGAAATAGTTTTAAAAAAATAAATTCAAATTTTTTTTTTTAAAAATATTAAAAAATATTAAAAAATGTGGAGTGTGGAGTGTGGATGAATAGTAAGAGGTTGTGTAGCAAAACCCTTTTTGTAAAGTACGTGTTAGTGATAAAAAAAAAATTTGTGGAACAACGAACATACCACTTCAGCAATGTCTCAAACTTTAGTACTCTCTGTCTTCCGCCTTGTTATGAGATGAGATGAGATTAAAGTTGAAAAGTTAAATAAAAAATTGTTAGAATAGATTTTTTAATATTATTTTTTTTTAAAATTTGAAAAAATTGAATTATTTATTTTATTTTGTATGAGAATTTGAAAAAATTATAAGAATGAGATGTGAGATTTTTAAAATTTTTAAAATTCTAAATTTTGATCTTGGAGTCTCTTCTACGAAACTTGCCTTTGAAAAGTCGTCGGAGAGAGAGGTTTCAAT
>QEOT01007299.1:5414-31368 GCA_003123785.1 Pterocarya stenoptera | reverse complement strand
TTGGTTCGCAGACCTCCCACGTGGCCTCAGTGTCCTAAAGTTGCATCCTTATTCCCCAGTTCTCACCTACCCTTGAAACCTTATTTCTTTTTATTTTTCTTTTTTAGCTTTTCTTTTTTCTAGTTTTTTAGTACTGATTTCAAAATTTGAAACATTACCCTCCCTTCTGATCTCACATGCACCACCCCACGCCCTTATATAAACTGTATCATTATCAACGTTGAATCATGGCCTTTTTAAATTCAAATAACCTATTCCTATTGCTTTCCTCTCTGGCATGCTATTCTCTCTCTCTCTTCCCCTATTAAAAACAAATTAAGGTGAAACAGTGATTTCGTTAAATTTTAAATAGAGTATATAATATATAAAATTAGGAAAGTTGCAGTTCATATGGGAGGCTTCTGTCTGTTGTTGTAACTTTATATGGTTCTTACGTACGTACATGTAATAGCTAGCTATGGGATCGATGTTGTCAACATGAGATGAGATGTGCTAGCTGGGCGGGCATTTCAGAGCTTGTGAGCCGTGAGCACAACTCATGACTGGTAGTTAATATGCATGTATTATAATAACCTACATACGAAAAAATCATTAATTAAATCGAAAAGTGATTCGTTCTTTTGCGAGTAATGTTATACACCACACTCGTATCTTATTTTGATCATCCAATATAGTATGTGGTACATTCATCACTATTAGATAATAAAAAAATATGTAATAAATGATTATTTAATGATGATAAATGTAATACATATTACTTAGTGAAATGATAGTATGGTGTATAGAATTTTCTTTGTTTTATCCATTTGGAAACTACTTGTATGAGAGTTTTTAGGCAACTACTCTGCTTTCAACAAGTACGTACATTAATGTAATTAACGAGTTATTACCATGACATTAGTTTTAGCTATTTTCTGTTAAATTGTCAGCTTAATGGTACTGAATAATGATCAGGAATTCCTCACGTTGGAGAAAGTTTAATTTCTTTAAATTAGGTTAATTGAAATATTTCATCCTGCAGCCATATATTAATTAAATCATTACAATTTATAAGTCCTTTAATTAACACAGGCAGGAGATCACCGGCGGTGCATGTTTTTTTTTTAAAACAAGATTAATGGTTTAGAATGTCTGATTTTGACGCAATTTTCTCTGACTCAGATCGGGATTAAATTAATTATGTTTGTTCCATGTATTTGTTTATAAAACTAATTAAATGGTGTGAGATAAAATCTGGCAGCAATCATCACACAGAAAGTTGCCCTGTCACACTTTTTTTCATGATCTCTCTCGTCCCTACCAAATGACCACACATGATCATTACGTTGTTCGTCTTCATCGATCTCTTGTTGGGAATTCTCTTAATTAAATTGTGTCGCCACCTCTCGTGCTCTGTATTTTAAGCTTTCTCATCATCTAGCATGTCATCATGCCTCTTTTCCCCACCTCTGAAACGTGCCTCTTTTCCCCACCTCTGAAACGTGGCATGTGCAGCTTAATTGTCATCTATTTTAACGAGTTATTACCACTAGGCTAGTAAATCCCTCTTTAACATGTCACAGCTAGCATTTACTGAAAATTCTCTAATTTGCGCTTCACATGATATATTACACCAAGATAACGTACAACACCCGTAGGTAAACTATATGGTTCAGAAAACCCAAACGGCCTCAATTAACAATGTAAAAAAAGTAATTTCTATAATATTAGGTACAAGTTTTAAATAAATAAATTTCGTATAAATTTTTTTTTGTAAAAATGTGAATTTCACTATAAAATAAAAGAATTTTTATATTTTTTATAATACTGGAATTCACTTTTTTATAATAGGACTGCGTGGGATTTGTTTATTTGAAGTTTTAACAGATCATTTTCTATTATTTTTATAGACAATATTAACATAAATAACGGCGCGCACGTTAAATGTTGATGTGCAATATTTCATATTATCCGTATAATTTATATGAATAAAATGTTATAAATATATTATATTAAAAAAATTGATAGAATTTCAAGATTGGGAGCATATATGTGTCGGCAAATTGTAAGACTTGGTCAAACCGACGACCGATGCATAACTTAGTGTCCACGTAGCCATGCATATATTCAAATCAAGATGGAAACAGGAGACTTTGCATGACAGAACCATGCAAACTTCATACTATATTACTTTACTTCAAAGCCATGGTACGACGTCGTTGCATGTTGTTCATTATATCTATATATAATGTGAGCATGTGGATCATACGATATATTGCGTATTAATCTTTGTATAAAATGAGTGACCGAAAGTCAAAAAAGGATCAGTACTGCCTAATGTTTGAAAAATTGACATTTATATGTTTATATAATTTTTTGAATTGTGTGGTTAACCTTAAAGCTGGTACCACGTGTAAAGCTGAGGAGGGAGTTAATGTGTCTGTCTGTAAACGTTGTGAAAAGGCAAAGAACGTGTGTGCAAGTTGCGAATCATGGAATCAACCATCATTTCGGATTGGACATTTGCGACACAACCGAACAAAACATTGAATCTTTAAGGAACCGTTACAAAGACAACTAAACAATGTTGACTACAACCTCAGGCTCACATGATATCACGATGCTTTCTTTGCTTTTATGTGCTTGGTGTGGGGATAGGCCAGGGTCCCCGTTGCCTTTATGGCTGAAAGCCTACACCACTGAGGAAAAAGGTTTGGTGCCCCACATGCTACAGTTTGTGCCTCCTTAACTTCTTCTTGGTATTTATAGAAACTTTAGTGGTTATTAACGTGCTAGCTAATTACTTTTTTTAGCTAGCTTAGGCATATCTTGTGACAAAACCAAATGATCCCTAAGTAATAAGCATGTCTACCAAAATGTTCAGCCTAACAATCAAATTATAATATGAATAGTGTGTACACATTTACTATAAATAGAAAAACTCTTTCATATTTTATCAATTAATTAAGCTGCTGCTGACAGTAAACTATGATTATCTATGACGTCGAATATTATATAACTTTACTACTTTGAGCGTCAATTGTGGTTAAGGTGCCCTTTTTCTATGATTAAGGGAAGTTGTTGTTCTCTCTAATTAGGAAGATCACATTAACAACTCATGTGAGGGAATGCAACATGCAGAATAGGTAGGTAGTTTGTAGGTTATATATGGGTTTGTTAAACTAATACAACCAAAATGTCAATGCGAGACAAATTTTATATCTTTCATCAGAGTACCTAATTTGTGGTCATAACCCTTTTTTTTTCCAATTAATTAAAATATACAGCTTCATAATATTATATTCACACATTTAGTTTAAATTCATGCTTTAAAACCCCCACTTCCTTCCCAGAAACTGTGAAAAAAAAAAAAAGGAAGGAAGTATACGTTAAAGTTGAAGTATATTGGAGGAAGCTGGCTAGCCGTAAAGAACACACTTGTTCAAGTGAAAGTGCTGATGATAATTGAGTTTGTCTTTAGGCTTTAAGCTCTCTCTTTTTTTTTCCTCTTTTCTTTTCAAATTTTGAGACAGTGAAGTGACGGCATGATTAGACAAAAGTAAGCATATCTAATTAAGTGATTAAAGGAGATCACACCAACGATTATTTATAATCTTCAAGTACTTACTTAAATCACATGAATCATATCTTACCTTTAATCTTTAACCTTATCATGCTCTATATTTTTAAAGGAAAAAAACTGTTTTTTTTTTTAATTTCTTTTTATATAGAGTAGACGTTACGTTATTTACTTTGACAATAACTAAACTAATAATCTAATTTATCAAGATTATCATAAATGATCTTTGTAATAGAAAATGTATGCGATTTATGATGGTAGCTTTATACATTTATAATTATATTATTGATATAATATAATTATATTTAAAAAAAAAAAAAACTTAGTTATTGACACGTGAGTTGTTGATATGCTGAAATGGCATCATAATAATAACACGATGGGGAGGGAGTGTCAGCATAGGGAGTAGGGAGTATCTTAGTTGTGGGCTGGAACTGGGAGGCATTGGGAGATGAGGCATGTCACATACACAACACACAAAGATGGAAAATGCTAAAACAAAATGTCAAACTGACTCAGATATACGAATGTCTGAGGAGACCCAGATCAGAAATGCGGCCTCCTTAAAGCCTGCGATCCCCAGCTCACCGCTTTTAATTTTTTTTTTGGACTATATATCATTTCATGAATTTCATCCTCCCTACCCCGTACTGTACATGCTTCCCCTGGCCTTGTTTTTAAGGGACAGTCTCCGTGACTTCTAATTGTATTCTTGTGATAATTTTGCTGCTACATTTATTTTTCAGGCACTTTTTCCATTCCTTTTCTCTCTCCTGCGATCAGTACAACTTTAAAATCCATAAAAAACACGTTAATATGATTGTAACCATTTATTTTCTCATCATCTGACATCACATCAATAGATAAATAAATGGTGATATAATATTTCCTTATATTCCTTTCAAGTTTATAAAAAGTTACAAACAAACTATGAATCCTAAACCTATTCTTGGTTTCTAAAAGTGAGACAAACGTATAAAAGGATCTGTTTGGGGCCTTGGGCTACATTATTCCTATCCATTCAATTGGGCCCAATGATATTATATCGAAATCTATGCTACAGTAGCTAGCCCAAAAACATTAACATTAGCTTTTTTTTTCCGGTTTTTCGCAGGCCCATAAACTCATTAATATATTACCCAAAATATTCCACTAATAAAAAAGGATATAGTTTAAAACATTTTTTTTTAAAACAAAACTTCAATCTTCACCAGAAAGCTCGCTTTGCTGATCCTCTGGTTGCATAAATTTGTGTATTTATATTTCTGATTTGCGTGAATCCAAATTTGAGACTTTTCCTGAGCATTAGCATTGGTTAGATACTTTTTTTTATTAAAGATGTCAAACTTTGCATGTTAGCTTATTTATTTCAAAATTCCGCATTGGATTAGTCACTATTCTTTCTATAATAATATTATTATTATATTTATTTTTTAATATTTTTGTATACATATATTAAATTAATCAAATTAACTTCATTTTCATTCTCGTTATTTTCAAAAACAATCGATACATCAAAATAAATCCAAAAATACACAGTCTCAAAATATATGATCAAGAGAGAATTTTGATGTGAAAGAACGGGTTGGGGACTCAAAGAAGAAATTTCAAAAGGGAGCTGTGAAGAAGAAGTTGGAAAGAGAGATGCGAAAATGTAACACCCCTCCATTTAATTCAGGATTGTAATGAATAGACTGTAAACTTTCTGCTAGTGATGGGAATGTTTGATGAATTAGGTAATACTCACTTTGAGGGTGAGAGCTTCCAAAGAAACAGAGAAAGAAGAATGAAATTGGGAAATAACAGAATTGTCATAAATCTAGCATAAAGATGGTACACGTGCAGTCTGACCCATATAAAGCTGACATACAGGGAATATCGTAGCTCATATTCCCTTCTAGAAACTACTACAGGACAAAATAACAAAACTACTAAGACTAGTGGGTTTGGATGTTGAAATGAGTTGAGTTGAGTTGAGTTGAGATAATAAAATATTGTTAGAATATTATTTTTTAATATTAAAGTTATTTTGAAATTTGAAAAATTTGAATTATTTATTATATTTTGTATTGGAATTTGAAAAAGGTGTAATGATGAATTGAAATGAGTTGAGATGAGTTAGAATGAGTTTGGGATCCAAACACACCCAGGCCTGGCTAGCCCTTAGACACTTACTCAACAACATGACAACAACTAAATTGCTACTAGCCCAAACAAGACCCGTTACATTAGCCCGTCCCATTGGCCCGATGCTCATCTTCAAGACAGAAACCTAACTCCACTTGCCTTCTTCGATCAGCTGTATCCTTATGTGTTACAAAGCCACCCCCTTGGAGCACCTTATCCACAAGGTGCGGATAAGAAACTTTCAACACCTCTTACAATTACCACGTAGCGTCATCTTCATTATGCCCCTGCCATTGTATCAACAAGTCAATGAATGGGAAGTTTATGCTCTTGCGAACACGGCGGCTCATCACTTTCTCAGGTTCAGGCTTCAAAACTCTCATGGCGTCTAGCAGTGGTAGATCGATGAAAGGTAATTTTTCTATCCTAATTTTTTCTTCAATTGTGATATATGAAATACTAGATGTATGGCTGCTGCAAGGGGTAGTTGTAATTTGTAGGCTACGGAACCCACTTTATGAATGATCTGAAACAGTCTATAAAACCTTGAGCTCAACTTTAGATTCCGGCGATGTGCCATTGTGAGTTGCCGGTAGGGTTGTAGGCAGAAATAGATCCATTCTCCGTCCACAACGTTTTGATATTTCCTTCGCAAATTTGCATATTTCTTCATGCGGCTTTGTGCTTTTTGCAAGTTATGCTTGAGAAGGCTCAACATTTGTTCCTATGACCTTAAGGTTTCCTCGACAGCTTCAACTATAGTTTTTCCTAGCACATAGCTTAGTAACCTAGGAGGGGAATACCCATATAGAGCCTCAAAAGGGGTCATCCGAGTGGAAAAATGTTGAGTAGTGTTGTACCACCACTCAACAAGAGGAATCCACGTTGCCCAATACCTAGGCCCGTCCCCCAGTAAAGCATCTTAAATAATTCTCAATACATTTGTTGACTGCCTCAGTCTAGCCATCAAACTGAGGATGGTAAGCTGTGCTGAAGACTAGTTGTATCCCTTGGATTTTAAACAATTCCTTCTAAAACTGAAAAGTAAAAGTGTTGTCTCGATCATCCGAGTGGAAGAATGCTGAGTAGTGTTATACCACCACTCAGCAAGAGGAATCCACGTTGCCTAATCCCTAGGCATGTCCCCAGTAAAGCATCTCAAATAATTCTTAATACATTTGTTGACTGCCTCAACCTGGCCATCAAACTGAGGATGGTAAGCTGTGCTGAAGACCAGTTGTACCCTTTGGATTTTAAACAATTCCTTCTAAAATTGAGAAGTAAAAGTATTGTCTCAGTTTGAACCACTGATTTTGGCATCCCATGTAACTTGAGAATATACTTGGTAAATAACTGAGCTACTATCTTAGCAGTAAAGGGATGGGTCAGATGAGTGAAGTGACCATACTTGGTCAATCGATCTACAATCACCCATAGACTATTAAACCCTTGGGAGGGAGGCATTCATTCAATGAAGTCCATGGGAATCTATGTCCAATATTGTGAGGGAATAGGAAGAAAGGGTTGTAGCAACCCACTAGGCTTAGTCTGATCAGCCTTAACACTTTGGCATGTGTCACAATCCCTAATCAACTTCTTAATATCAACCTTCATTCCTGCCCAGAAAAAATTCCTCTTAAGTCTATGGAGGGTTTTGTCATAACTTAAGTGTCCTCCTACTGAAATTCGGGTCATTTGCAACTACAATCTTCTTCTTATACAACAGTAGCCCCTCTCTGACAATGTAAGCAGTAGGTAACTCATTTTTCTGAAATTTTAGGAATAACTTCTAAATCTTAGGATTTTGGGTATAACCTCTTTTAATATCCTCCCACCAATCAAGTGTAAGAAAGGATATCACAGGCAAAGTGGCTCCTTCTTCCACCATTCCTTCTATTTCAACCTTTCTAGATAACGCATCTGCTACCTTATTCTTGGGTCCCTTCTTATATTCAACCACCAAATCATAACCAAAAAGTTTGGAAACCCATTTGTGTTGCATGGGTGTGTTCCTACCCTCTGCTCTAGTAGATGTTTTAAACTTTGGTGGTTCATTCTAACCACAAATAGATGCCGCAACAAATATGGTTGTCATCTTTGCACTGCCATAAACAAGGCACAGAGCTCCTTCTCATAAGTCGAAAAAGATAAGATCCTTCCCTTTACAGCTTGACTATAAAAGACTATAGGTCTGATTTTTTGCATTAGTACAGCTCCTATAGCTGAGCCTGGAGCATCACATTCTATCATAAATGGTAGGAAAAAATAGGTAAATCCAACATAGGTGGCTGTGTCAGTCCCTTCTTTAAGTTCTAAAATACCTCTTTAGGCTCTTCATTCTAAAAGAACTGGTTCTTCTTGAGTACCTGTGTTAAGGGTGCTGCAATGCTTCTTTTATAAACCTTCTATAATATATTGTCAGCCCAAAAAACCCCTAAGAGACTTAAGGGTCTTGGGAAATGGCCAATTCACCATAACTGCCAATTTTTCAGAATCCGTCTTAAGACCTTTAATTGAAATCAGATGGCCCAAGTAGGAAACTTCAGTTGTAGCAAACTTGCACTTAGAATGTTTGGCCAACAAACTGTGCATTTTTAACACTTCAAGAGTAATCTTTAAATTCTGCACATGTTCATCCATTGTCTTGCTATACACCAATATGTCATCGAATAAATCTAGCATAACTTTTCCTTACAAATGATTTAAAATTTTCATTCATCAAACTTTGAAATGTCGAATGGGTGTTAGTTAACCTGAATGGCATGACCAAGAATTCATAATGTCCCTCGTGAGTTTGGAATACATTTTATGGATGTCATCAGGCTTAACCCTAATTTGATGGTATCCAGAATATAAGTTCATTTTAGAAAACAGCCTTGACCCACTCAACTAATCCAAAAGTTCCTCCACCATAGGAATTGAGAACTTGTCATTCACTGTCATCTTGTATAAGGCTTTATAGTCCACACATATACGTCATAAACCATCAGCCTTTCTTACCAATAAAATAGGGGAAGAAATGGGCTGTGACTGGGTCTTATTACCCCTGAACTCAACAATTCTTTCACAAATTTTTTTATCTCATCTTTTTGAAAGTAAGGGTATTGGTTTGGTCTTACAGAAATTGGAATAGTATTTGAAAATAGGGTAATGAAATGGTCTTCGTCTCAAATTAGGGGAATGCCTTTTGGATCTCCAAAAACTTCCTCATATTGATTGAATAAGTCCTAGATGGGTTTGAGAATCTTCCCTGTTGGTTTCCCCCCACCTTGGTCAATCAATTGTAACAGCAGTCCTTTTTTTTCCATCTTATGGTTCAAATAAAGGTTGCCTCCTCAATAAGATTAGAATGACACAACACCTGTTATTCCACAAACTTACTCTGGTAGTGAAACTGCATTCATAGCTCCTTAAAACTCCAAAAAATAGAGTCCAGTTCATGTAACCATTGAACAACTAATACCATGTCACGGCCAGTTAGTACTAAGACAAACACATCAACAGCAAACACGATTCCTTGCAGTTTAACTCTAAGTGATGCACATTTCCCTTCACTTCCCACTAACTCACCATTAGCCACCTTGACCCCCACCTTCTCATGTATATTCATTGAAATTTGCCCATTTTTTACAATGGAACGATCCAAAAAATTGTGGGTACTGCCTGAATCAATCAGTACCACCACCTCCTGACCTCCTATTCACCTTTTGATTCTCATTGTCCTCAGATTTAAGGAACCAATGAGAGCATGCAAGGAAATTTCTGGTTGGGTTGATTGATTGATAAGGGTGGTTTGGTTGGTAAAGTCTAATGGTTCTTCCTTTTCTTATTCTTCATCAGATTCCCCCTTCCCTTCATCAATGAAGAATAACTTGGGCTGTGGGCATTTATGGTCAGAGTACAACTATTTTTCCTTTCTTTTCTTTATTTGTTGAGTTTTAATTTTCTGGACTGGAACTATGGCTTTTGGGTTGAAGTGACTATTATTTTGGTTGCTGTTTGGATTTGGAAAAGTGGGGTGTTTCAGGATTCCAGTCTCATGGGGGTTGGTGGTTTCTTGGGTTCTTTTTTGTGACAACAACATGCCAGTGTTTTTAATATCATACTGGTACGGCTGGTATGTGCCATATCGGTCAATGGACCGGTACAGAAAAGTATCTATTTCGTACCGGCTAAAATACCAGATGTACTGGCTGGTATTTCATTTTTTGGTTGAAACACAAATTTTGACTAGTACGCAATTATGATCATTAACTCGATGGTAATTTTGAAATTTCAGTTAACTTTTAAGGGCATTTTCGGCCTTTCACGTAACTTATACACTTAGGATTCAAAACAAACTTCACTTTTTTCTTTTGTTTCTGCTGAAATCATTCCTGCCGAATAGCCGAAATCCATTTCTGCCGAAACCATTTCAGCCGCCTGTAGCTTCAACTTCAGCTAGCAGCAACTCGCACCATCGTCCGCGACTCTACAGTCCCCTTCGTCTACGGTAACTCATTTTTTTAGTGATTTGATTTTTTCTTTAATCATAAAGATGTTTTACTTTTAGATTTTATTTTTATAATGTTTGTTTATTTTTGAGTTCTACATTATATCTATAGCTTGATGTTTTATGATTTCATCATTTATGTATTAAGTTGAACGTATAAGTAGATGGTTTCCGAAATCTGTTTACCCCTTATTATTTCGAATTTTCGAGTGCAATCGGATCCTATCAATAATTAATTATGTATTAACTTAAATAATTTCACTATCAATATATTACTGATAGATATAAGATTTACAAGAATTAATGAATTAATTCTATCTGTGGTTTATATTTATGTCTGAAATATTATAAAATGTGTTTCAACTTTCAAGCAAAATATTAGAGAAAATCTTTATCCATGCAACTTTTTATCTCTTATATTCTTGATAACAATTATATAAAATTAAAATATTCAAGTTAAGAAAATCTTAACAATTTTGAGGACATTACAGTGTTACACTTCCATATTAGTTGATTGTAAAAGAGTTATAAAATGAAAAATTACTTATAAAATTGGTGATAAAATATATATATCCCTATTCAAGTATTGAATATGTTAATTTTAATTTTACTTACTTATAAGTATTAATTTTTTATACTTTAATAGTTAAAAATGTCTAGTTGTCAATCAATCGGTAGTATGACTTCAACTCCAACAATTATTCTTTTAAGATCAGAAGATCTAGCATGGGCCCATGCACGTGTAGTGCCAGGGGTAAGAAATAATACTGAATGTTTATATTGTAATAAAGTAATTAGAGATGGCGGGATCACTCAGTTAAAACATCATCTAGCTGGGATTCTAGGCGATATAGAAGCATGTAAAAAGGTTTCTAAAGATGTAAAATGGCAAATAAAGAAGTTGCTTGATGAAATGAAAATAAAAAATAAAAAGAGAAGAAAAGAAAAATAAGGTCAGAGATTGGAGGCGATATAGATTTAAAATCTGATGATATTGATGATAGTAATAGTATGAAGGGACAGTCAGAGTCTCAGCTTTCAAAATGTAAGGGGAAGTCGAAGGAATCTGGAACTGAAAAGTCAGTGGGGGGATTGAGTAGATGTTTTGCTCCAAAAACAACTCCTGGAACCCAACCTTCAATTAAGAGTTCTATGTGTTCAAATAAGATGATTATAAAAGCAAAGATGTCTGTAGCATGCTGGTGGTATGATGCTAATCTGCCTTTCAATGCAGCTCAATCTAAGTTTTATCAACTAGCTATCGATACCATGACTACCATCGGATCAGGATTCAAGGGCCCTTCTTTATATAAGTTGAGAGGAAATTTGTTAAAGATGGCCGTGGATGAAATTCAAGATTATTTACAACAAATTAAGAAGGTTTGGAATGAGACCGGTTGTTCACTAATGGTAGATGGTTGGACAAACCAGAAGTAACAATCAATAATCAACTTTCTAGTTTATTGTCTGAAGGGTACAATGTTCTTGAAATCTGTTGATACATCTGGCCTTAAAAAAGATGCTAAAATATTGTTTAATATCTTTGATGAGGTTATTCAAGAAATTGGAACTAAAAATCTTGTGCAGTTCATAACGGACAATAATGCAAGTTATAAAGCTGCAGGGAAAAAGTTACAGCAAAAGCATGGCTCTTTCTACTGGTCTCCATGTGCAACTCATTGCATAGACTTAATATTGGAGAATTTTTCTGATCCAAGATATTTTTCTCTTATTAATAATATTATAAAAAAGGCAAAAAAGATAACAAAATTTATCTATAACCATGGTTAGATTTTAGCATTGATGAGAAAAGATTTTACCAAATGTCATGATTTATGTTGTCCTACAATAACAAAGTTTACGACAAAAAGTATCCAATACTTGTTCTTGTTTAAGAAAGAATTCAGACAAATGTTTACTTGTGATAAATGGATTGCATCAAGTCATTCTAAGAGTAACATAAGGAATGAGATAGCTGGAATCGTTGTAGAAGATAAGGAATTTTAGGCTCAATGTCAATTTATTGTTAAAATTAGTGAGCTTTTGATTCGTGTTCTACGACTTGTTGACGGGAATGAGAAGCCTGCAATGAGATACTTGTATGATGCAATGGAAAGAGTCAAGAAGAACATAAAAGCAAGATGCAATAACAAAGTTAGTGTATTCAGTTCATTCACCAGGATCATTAATTCTAGATGGGATAAGCAGCTTCACAGTCCATTACATGCGGCGGGTTTTTTTTTAACCCTGTTATTTATTATAACCCAAACTTTAAAAGTAAAAATGATGTTGTAATAGGCTTCAACAACTATGTTATGAAGATGGAACTTGATCTTGATAATCAAGACAAGATCATTACAGAACTTGACTTGTATAAGAATACAATAGGTGAGTTTGGACATTCTTTAACAATCCGCCAGCGTGATAAGATTAATCCAGGTATTATCATTTATCAATATCATTTGTTAAATAGTGTAACTTTGTACTTTAAATTTTATCTTATTTTATTTTTATTTGCATTTAATTAATAATTAATAATTGCATTATTGTTATAGTTCTATGGTGGACTCAATTTGGTTGCAAGATTCCAACACTTCAAAGGTTTGTTATTCGAGTACTAAGTCAATGTTGTAGTGCAACTGGATGTGAGAAAAACTAGAGCACATTTGATTTTCTTCATTCGAAGAGGAGAAATAGATTAGTGTATAAACGTTTGAATGATTTAGTATTTATTCGTTATAACTTGAAGCTGCGAGAGGTAAATTTTTTTAGTACTAATGTTTTTCATTGTTGAAAAATATATAACATTTTCACTTATATTTGATTTTATTTTGACAGAAGCATAAAAAATGGAAGATATGCTTTAAATCTAATCAATCTTAAAAACATTAACTTGATAGAAGAATTGGTGGGTGAAGAATCTGAGCTTCTTGATGGAGAAGATTTGGATTGAGCAAGTATTGAGGAGCCATTAACCTCACTAAATGAGGAAGAGGATGATAATGTTGGTGTTGGTGTTGATGACGATGGTGACGTTGATGAAAATATTTTGATTAACATGTCGAATCTTGATCCTTATGTCTTTTTTATAAGGATGAGTGATTTTTTGTGACGGTGGTGATGTTAATGATTTTATCATGATAATATTTATGTTTATATTAGTTGTAACTTAAAACTTAAGACTTGTATTCAGAAGTATTGAGTTTATGACTTATTTTGTTGTTATTTTGGAAGACAGTTAATACTTGTATACATATAATTGATCCAGGTATAAATTATTCTGAAACGAAACGGTATTAGTACCGAAATATTATCTCGAAACAGTACCGGTACCGAAATATTTCATTCTAGTACCTTGACCGGTACGGCTTCCAGTACGGTATTCAAAACTTTGCAACATGCTCTTCCTAGATCCTAGCCAGGCTATAGGCTATTAAAAGGTTTTTAGGGTTAAACATTTTTACTTGCAATCTTATCTCATCTTTCAAGTCACTAAGAAAATAACTCAACTTATATCCTTCTGATAACTCCCTCAGTCTATTGGAAAAACTTTCAAAATTGAATTTTTACTCCGCAACCATTCCAGTTTGTTTAAGTTTGGTTAATGATTCCATTGGGTCATCATAAGAAGGTCACTCAAACCTGGACAATAGGGCGTTGGTGAACCCTTCCCAATCCCTTATTCCTCCAGATTCTTCCAGATCTTGGAACCATACCAATGCCTGCCCTTCCATGTGAAAAAAGGCTAGTCTTAATCTATGATGTGGTAATGTATTGTAGTATGCAAAATAATGATTTACCTTATATAATCACCCATTTGGATCTGTTACATGGAAACAAAGAAATGCAATCCTTTCTGGTCTGGAATGGGGCTCCCCCTTGCTCCTCTTGCTGAATCCAAGATCCATTGTTACCTGAAGAAGACTCGCCACTATTCTTCTTCTGCAACTCCAAGGTAAGGGACGCCAATTGCTGCATCACATAGTCAAATTGGCGTTTGAGGGTTAACATCTTAGTTTTTATGTTCTTCAACTGGGAGTCTGTGGGTTTTTTTAAAGCAAACAATCCATCTTGGAGCTAATTAAGCCTCGTCCCTTCAGCCATGATTTCTCACTATCGATCAAATCTCTGATACCACAAATATAACACCGTTCTATTTAATTCAAGATTGTAATGAATGGACTGTGAACTTTTTGCTAGTGATGAGAATGTTTGATGAATTAGGTAATACTCATTTCGAGGGTGAAAGCCTCCAAAGAAATAGAGAGAGAAGAAGGAAATTTGAAAATAACAGAATTGTCATAAATCTTGCATAAAGATGGTTCACATACAGTCTTATCCATATAAAGCTGACATACAGGGAATATCACAGCTCAGATTCCCTTCTAGAAACTACTACACGACAAAATAACAAAAATGTTAAGACTAATACTAGACTGGGCTGACTAAATCCATTGGCTAACCAGCCCTTAGACACTGACTCAACAACATGACAACAACTAAATTGCTACTAGCCCAAACAAGACCCATTACATTAGCCCAGTCCATTGGCCCGATGCTCATCTTCAAGACAAAACCCTAACTCCACCTGCTTTCTTCGATCAGCTGCATCCCGATGTGTTACAGAAAAACGACTTGGGGAGAAAGACGTTACCATTGGAGGTAAGGAAAAGAGAGAAAATAAGATAGTTGTGCAATAGTTCCATACAAAGTTGTTAAACGATTGTCGATCATACCCAATATGACTTCCTAATAGTTCCATAATGTAAGCAATGTTTACTCTCATATTAGCCACTTTTTTGTTGGCATTCAAAAGGCATCCCTCTTCCTCCCTCATATATGGTTTATTTTTCCTTTTTCTTGAGCTCTTTCGTACAAAAGATACAATTACAGAGTTTGAAATTGTCAAGAAACGATGGTGGTGTTGGGTGGTTTGGGTTTCTCTCAACTTCAAAAACTAGTTCAAGATACATTGACCACCAGCCCATTCCACAACCAATGTGGGACACAATCTCAATAATTTCTCCCTCACACATCGAGCCCTGGATTGGAGCAGCAACAACTCGTTTCTCTTGCAAACTATTGGGCCTGAGAATGTTAGTAAACCTGGGTTCTGATATTAGTGTTGGGTTTGAGCCTCTCTCAATCTCAAAAGCTAGCTCAAGAGGTGAGGTTTTCCCTTACACTTATAAACTGACCACCAACTCCTTCTACAATCGATATGGGACAACCCCAACTGGTGGTTTTAGAAAAATAATAGAAGAATGAAAGACATTGTTCATCTAAAATGACTAGAATTGTAAATAAAGTACCACAAAGGAAAAGGAAATATAATTCATTCGACAGATTATATACTTCTCTTCTAGAAATTTGTATGTTTCTGCATTATTTTATCTATTCCGCACGTCCCCCTACCTTTTACATTATCTAAATTGTGGGTATGATCCAATTTGTTCATGAAATAGATAATATCTTGCAAAAGTAGTATAACTTTTTTAAAAATAAATAAGAAGCATGACACGCCAAAATTCATGAGTGAACCAATGTCTGAGTCAGCAAGCTACGTCTGACACAGAACACTTCTAAGGCACCCGCCCCCAATGGGACTTACGGAAGACAGTCTCATCATCAAGCTTGTAGGAGACTCTTTAAAGAAGCTCTGTCTTTTCTTCAAAAACACGAGGTGACTCAAAATAGGAAATAAAAGGAACCCCTTAAACTTGTATAATAATGGTAAAATCACCAAAATCTGATCTGAGGTGGAAGGTATTTTTAAGTCATGAGAAAGGGGTACTAGGAAAGGGTATTGTGGTGGTACAAGTGTGAAAAGCACTGGTGATTGGTGGGGTGGCTGAGGCTCCTTCTTCTACAAGGCAAAAAGGGGTTTGAAAGAGACATTGCACCAAGAGCAAAATGTGATACGCATGATTAGTCTGCAAGGGAATGTAATGTTAAAATGTCTCTCTGGAAACTGTGACCTAAAAATGTTCTTCACCCTTGTCTAAGCAAAACCAACAGTCTCCCTCGTCTTAAATTCCTCCCAATTGTTTTTAACCCACATGAGACTCCACACCCACTTCGCCTAAATGGGGTGGCTTCAATCCCTCCTCTCTCCAGTGAAGAAGCTCTGGTTTCGCCTGCATTCAACTCAAAGAAAGAGTAAGTACTGCTGCTTCCAATGTTGTCTTTGTACTAATCACATTGCCATTTGGTTTCCTGGAAACACACGAACTACTGTCATTTCTCTCTTCCTCTCAGAAGCACAAGGCTTTCTGCAGTTTACTTGTTTTTTTCTTTTCTTTCTTTTTTTTTTGTGTCGTTTTGGATCCTTTTCATGCATGCATTTCTTACTTTCTTCCCTCTATGTTAATCTTTTTATATCATTTGCTTTGGGTTTTCAGGAAGAGGGATATACATTTTGTACGAGGATGTCAAATCCTGCCCCTACGAGGATGTGCATGTCCTTTGGTCAATACTGGTGGAATCAAATGAACCTTTGCAACCAAAAAAATGAGGGCTCCAATGCACAGAGTTGACAGAATATGAGAAATTCCCAGTTATTTACACTTCTTCTTTTCTGTCAAGTTCCAGCTATGTACATAAAAATATTTATGACATCTTCACTCATATAAAAAAAAGTTAATATTTTCTTTTTGTGTATTTTGGGCTCCTCAATTACTCCCCTCCCCTGCCATCTGAGATACGCATTATTTAGCATACGGGACCATCTGTGTTTATGCAACGTCTTTTATTTGGCTCTAAATCTGGAAGAGCCTTTTCTTTTACATGTTCTATATGCCTAATAACTCAATGTCCCAAATCTCTCTCTCTCTCTCTCTCTCTCTCTCTCTGTGTCTTTATTTTTCTTGGTTTTGGTGAGGGAGGTGGGGAAAGGTAATGGCTCTATTTCTAGATGCATAGTAGGCTGAAGGTATAACTCGTTTCTACTTCTACGAGGCCTCCTATTGTTGCTTCGTCTGTTTCAGTAGTTGAGGTGGCACCTTGTTTCTTCCTTCCCTAGAGTTTAGGGGAATAAAATTTCTTGAAGATGACATGTGAAAACTACAGAATCGACGGAAAACCGACAAGATTTTCACGTCTTAATATTGCTGAACTTGAAGCAATCTCAATAGCGCTGTTGATCTTCTTTCTAGATACTAAAAAAATCAATAAAGAACGTTGAAACATAGCTTTCCAAGTGCCACATAGGGATTCAACAAGGTTCTCGTGGACATGCCTTCGAAAAAATAAACAGACAAAACATAATGATTACAATGATAGGCCGTATAAAAAATATCTAATTTAAGACAAAAAAAAAAAAAAACAGATGAAATGTGATTAGAATAATCGTCATCGTGGCAAAATTATATGGTAAAAAAGGAGCTGGTGTGATTTTAGGTCTTGAGAACCTCATGAAATGCCTGGTTGCAAAGGAAAAGGTTGGTCATCCAACTAAAAAAAAAAAAAAAACTTTGGTGAGGCTGTATGAACCCTACACTTTCATCTCTCTGATATGGTGAAAGGAACCCAATATGTTTTATGCTAAAAACATATGCCATTTGCAGGCACCAGTTACTTCAACTTTTAGCCAAAATTCGTAAGCATTTTTACTTTTCGGCTATTTAGGTAGTGTTCGAGTACTACTACTACATATTCTATTAGTTTTTAAAACCATTTTTCGCTCTACATGTAGATTAAACCTTCAGGAAGCTTTATAAGATGTACGATCCTTCAAAAGCCATTATCTACCATTCCAAAGACGTGTAATAGAATTTCCTATATTTTTTTATTTGGCTAATCCAACGTTCCGTATCTGGTCAAAATGGGTTAGGTAAAAGTCTGTCCTGCTCACGAGTCACGATCACGTGCTCATCTTACTTCATACATCATCGAAAACGACATTATTTTCTTTTCTTTTAGGAATCCTCTCTAATCTGTATAATGTACTTACTTGCAGAAGCATGTTTTCTGGTACAAATCCAGGCAGGCGATACGCTAGTAGCTTGTTCTACGGAAATTCTAATCCACGTCTATAGGAAATTTAGATAAGTTCAAAGCTACGACCAAAGTAATATATAGATAAGTAAAAGCATACATAGGATTGTTAATCATACAAATGTGTTCATAGAGGCATTCCAGATCCTTTTAGTGAGATGCGCGTGCTACGACCAGACGCCGGCATTCTGAGGGGGGTAATGACAAATGATATCAGCTGGCAGACGAAGCCAAAGGAATTATTTGAGCTCTACTTTCTTGAGTTTTCCCTAGCAATAAGATTAACATGAATAATCCTGTGTAATTCAGTATTTTCGTCCAGTGAAACAGAAAGGTAGTGATTACTATTGCCTTGTGGATAATTAAGCTATTCTTTCTACTATCATCTACTTAAACTATCAAATAGCTTAGAATGAGACCCTTTTTAATATCTATTTTGTGGGAGAAAAAATAGAATTTGAGACCATGAATGGGTAAAAGAAGGTTCTGTTGAACTCAAGATAAGCAGCCGCCGTAAATGTAGAAATTGTGAAAACTACGGGATAAAATGGTTTTTTTTTTTTTTTTTTCCGGAACTGAAGATATACTAGTAGTGTATATTTCCCACCCCACTCACTCATTTCCACAAGAATGGTGTTCCACAGATCCGAAATCCACCCCCTAGAATTGGAATAGGGAATTCTAAGGTATCACAATCCGATTCCAAGATAACCAACCATATAAAGTTTTATTAAGCATGAAATGATTGGGCTAAAATTGGTGCTGCTACTAATATTTTATAATTAAGCCATCGCAAACACATGAAACCTACATATATAAACCAACATCAAAGCATTATGAAGTTTGACAACCAAACATGTAAAAGCAATGGTGCGATGGTGCTGTTCACTCAATTTTCTTGAGTAAAGGGAAAATTATTTAGGCTGCAGTTGCATACAATAAGAAGGATATAAGCATTATAAGGATGAAGAAGAGGGGAGCGCAACCACACTTGGCAGCCAATTTTGAAAGAAGGCATGAGAATCTCTCTCTGCAGGTGAAAGGGCACCAAGAGGAGTGACAGTAATCTGTAATAGAATCAAGATACCAAGTTACTGATGGTTTTTTTTTTTTTTTCAATCAAAGTTATTGGGGCTGAAATAAATCCATATGGAAAAATTCTATCAATAAACATACATATCCTTCCTGAAGAATTCGGTGGTCCGTATCATCGTCGCCATGTTCAATACTAATCAACTACAACATTTGAAAAGCAGAGTTATATATGAAGAATTTAAACAGAAAAAAGTGATGCGCTTAAATATCAAGCAAAAGATCAGGAAACTTGTCCTCTGTATTAGGGCTTTCTAAAAAGAACAAAGCTTTCCTGCATGCTTATAACAAGAAACTCAGCAATCACATTTGACTCACCCCATTTTGTTCCAAGATGTTGTCCTCAAAAGCATTAGTCATTAGATGAAATGATATAGATCACAATTTTACAATTAGCTGAAATGATATATGGTTCAAAAATTTTAAAACAAATACAAGGGATGCGAAATCTAATATACCATCCCACACAATCACATTCTCTTCCTTGAAAAGAAATTGTCTTCTATAGAATATACTGAGTGGGTCGCATCTTAGGGCTTCTATTTCAGGTTCATGAAGATGGAGCTCTCCCTCCACTTTCTATTAGCGGGTGTGACTGCCTACAATTTTTTCTTCTTGGATTATACACTTCAACTCTTAGGCCATAACACATGGAAATCTTTCATTGCTCAAGTAGTAAAAATCAACCCTTCATGGTCTAGACTGATTTGAAAATGGCTAAAGTAGGTGACAAAATTAAGCCATGTGAGACTCACATGACTGGCAACCAGGTACATTTATGCCACAAAGTCATTTTTCTTCAAAACCATAGATTTACATCACCATCTTCACCACTAAAGGTTATGATACCAATGGTAATAACATCAATAGTAAATATGTTCTCTCTCTCTCTCTCTCTCAACAAACTTGTGATTTGAAAATCAGGTATAAAACAAAAGCTAAAAGTATTCATGATCAAAAGAGAGAAACTTATGCTTCAAACAAACACAGACACAGCCTTTTCATTCATCCATCCATTCATTCAATACCACATATTTTCTTTCCGCGGTTCCGAACTTTGAAGAATAATCCTGATCAAGTCAATGTTTGCAGGTCTATAAGGTTTTACTTATGCCAAATATCAGGGCTAAATTGATATTCATCTCGTATTATGGCATCGATTGCTTGCATTTTGTACTGAGTTTGAGGTACAGGATGACATATAACAGTAATTTTGAGCAACATGAAGGTGGCAAAAGTATGAAATGTACATATTTTCTTTTCAACGCTATGGTTGGAATACTAATACTATGGCAGAGGTTCAAGCATTGTTGAAAAGCACTAGGAAACAGATTCTATGCTGGTGCATTGGTGGTCATCGAAACAGGAAGTTCATCGGTATGTTAGGGGAGATTGGGAGCAGAATATACACGTGGCAGCTTCCTTTACGATAACTCTAAGGGTACATTTGGATGCCAAACCACTCTCAACTCATCATTACAACTTTTTCAAATTTCAATACAAAATATAATAAACAATTCAACTTTTTCAAATTCTAAAATAATAATAATATTAAAAAATAATATTCTAACAATATTTTATTATCTCAACTCAACTCAACTCAGTTCAACATCCAAACACAGCCTAAGTCATACTTATAGGGAGGTCAATCAGGTGGCTGATTGGTTGGCCAAACATGGGGCAAGAGGTTGTACAGAAAACTTTCCAGATACTAGTGCTTTTCCAAAAGAAATAACAAGTATCTTGAGGGTAGATAAAATAGGCTTGTCTACTT
Source organism: Pterocarya stenoptera (assembly GCA_003123785.1). Classification (NCBI taxonomy): domain Eukaryota; kingdom Viridiplantae; phylum Streptophyta; class Magnoliopsida; order Fagales; family Juglandaceae; genus Pterocarya; species Pterocarya stenoptera. The sequence continues at coordinate 10,329 of QEOT01007299.1, read as the reverse complement.
TATGATGTGAATAAATTATGGTTTTGGTCTATTACACGATTAGATAAAGTTTCGTATAGGTGGGTGCATCTTGGTCATGTTCCAAGAATGTTTTAATATGTTTTTTTTTACTGGCACCAGGTGTCCAGAAATAGCATTCCGACTAATCCCGGGGGTGCACAAGCCATCAGCAATGAGTTTTCCGAAAGTGCACCTTGGGTAATTCAAGGGAAAAATCCCCAAATCCGATGGCCCACAAAGATTGTTTGCACCCAAGGGAACTTAAACCTTAGACCTGGGGGGAGCATACCCCAAACTTAAGGCCTTTACCACTTGAGCCAACCCCTAGGGGTTAAGAATGTTTTAATATGTTACCATGGTATTCGTCCGCTACTAATAAAATTACAGGGTCTCGTCCTCTTTATTAAAAGAAAGTACATGTTTTCTTTCAAGCAGAAAATTGGCAAGCAAAAGCAAACACAGAAAGAGGTAAGTGGATATCTTTTCTATTTTTTAAGTAATCGAAAATTTGTATAAAGAGTTCGGTGAATATCAGAGTAAGATTAACTTGGCAAAACAAATGGACAATGCATTTACAATATAAAGAGGCAGATGGATAAAGAAATGCACATACTTCCCTCCTGAACAAAGGGTTTTCCGGTGATATAGGTGATGTTTGAGTTTCTGCTGATGCTTCTGAGTTAGACTCCATAGTCATAGTCGATGCCATTTTTTCTCCTTGCATGTCAGAAGTGACTTGTTTCCATCCCATTCTGAATATGCTTGTACCCTGCTTAGTCAGCTTATACCCCTTTTTAAGGCACATCAGACAACCCAAAATGACATTACAATCTCAATTAGTGAATGCCCAACAGAAACACGGGCATTCTTATCATGAAACAGTTCAAGGAGTTCCTAATTGATCACATAAAGCTAAATGGCTAATCCATGAATATATACACGCCTATAAGTTGCATAATGAGGTTGACAACTGTCAATCTATTCAGAAAATCAATAATACCCAGAGAATGTTTTTGGTAAAATCGGCCCTCTCAGTTTTCTTGGCCCCTGTTCATTATCAACGTTATTATCTATACAAGGAAAGTAGTTCAAATGCTATACACCGGGAGCATCTAACTGATCCCCTATCATTTAGCCTATATATATGGTAATATATCTATGCAGCTAATATTAATAAAGAAGTCCTAAATTATATAAATTCCTAAATTGTATACGTTAACAAACAAAACTGTGTCAGGTCATCACATTCAACAGAACACTAACTCGTTTTTAAAAATACTAAGGAATAAACTCATTAAAATGATCAGACGAACTCAACATATTCCAGAAATGCTAGTCCTAAAGTTATCCTCTTCTTCAACCTTCTAGACATGCTACTCTCTTGCATAATTTAAAAAGAAATGACTTCCTATGAGAAAAACAATGGTTATTCATATATTCTCTTAAAATTAACGTTCAATAGTGATATGTTCTCAAAAACGTTTAAATTTACCTTATGATTAGTAACATCTGTTGGTAGATCAATATTCAAAAAGCATGTACGAGGATAATTTTGATTCCTGATCTCATCCACAATTGCACTTATGATCGGTAAACAAGCCTCAGCAGCAAGTGTATAGTCATGAACATTGCTCTTACCTCCAACCCTGAATGTTAAGAACATAGATCACTAGTTTAGGAGAAAAGGAACCATTTACTATGATATGGAGGATTATGGGGAGGATGGTGTACGAAACAAGTGAGAGGGGCTTACAGAGTGGGGTTGCGGAAACACACAAGAAGAGGATGGGGGTATTCACTAGACACACAAGATTTCTTGTGGGAGAGGGTTCCAGGATTAAATTCTGGAGTGATATCTGGTGTGGTAACAATGCTCTACAGAATGTATTTCCTTCACTTTTCCGGTTTGCAAGTGCCTAAGATATTTCAATGGCTGAAGTCATGGTGATAGCGGGGGAGCAAATCTAGTGGAGTATCAATTTTAGTTGGGCGGCACAAGATTGGGAAATGAGCAGCTTTGAAGAATTTTTCAGCTTCTTATACTCTACAAAACCGAGCAACAAGCAGGAAGATATATTGTGGTGGACACCAACAAGTAAAGGTTCTTTCTCAGTTTGCTCTTCCTATAAGTCCCTCACACAAAAGCCCAATATTCATTTTCCATGGAGAAGGCTATGGCGACAAAAGGCACCACCCAAAGCAGCCCTTTTCATGTGGACAGCTTCATTGGGTAAGATCCTCACAACTGAAAATTTAAGAAAATGGAGGGTGATCATCGCAGATTAGTGTTGTATGTATAGGAAAGGGGGTGAGTCGGTGGACCATCTCCTTTTACATTATGAGACAGCTAGGGTGTTACTTTTTTTTATAAGTAAGATGTAATTCTATTGATTAAGATAGGCATAGCCCAAGTACACCGGAGGTGTACATATGAGTAGACCAAATTAAGAACTAGATACTGTTACAAGAAAATCATGAAGCTGAGACCATTTAACTCTAAAGCAATAGCCCACATAAACAAAGTCTTCCAAAAAAACCTCCTAAACTCCTCCGAGGATCGTTCATGATCCTTAGTAAATCTATCATTTCTTTCTCTCCAAATACACCAGAAAATACAAATAGGAGCCATCTTCTACACAACTGCAATTTGTGGTGTCCCTGTGATCCCTCTCCAGCTAGCTAGTAGTTTCACCACCCTTCCCGGCATTACCCATGCTAGTCCCATTCTGCTGAAGAAATAGTTATGTATGTTCCTTGCAAAATCATAATGTAAGAGTAAATGCTCTACTGTTTTCCCACTATTTCTACACATACAACACCAGTCCATAATTATAAGTCCATGACTTCTGAGGTTATCCATGGTTAGCATCTTCCCCAAAGCTAATGTCCAAACAAAGAACACAACCTTGGGAGGTGCTTTAGTCCTCCATATATTCTTCCACAGAAAATTGGGCCTAGCTTGAGCTGTAAGTACGTCATAGAAAGAGCGTACTGAGAATTTCCTTCTCTTTAAAGGTCTCCATTCCATCATGTCTTCAGCTGGAACCGCAATAGAGATGTTATACAGCAAGCTGAAAAAATCCACCAAAGCACTCACTTCCCAATCTTGTACCTCCCTAGTGAGGTTGATGTTCTACTCCTGTGAACCATGTCTAACTGCCCTCACATCAGCCACCATAACTTCTTTTTCTCGTGCAATTCTGAAAATATTAGGATAAGCAACCATAAGAGCCGTATCTCTCACCCACACATCATTCCAAAAGCTGATTATGCTGCCCACCCCCAAACTCAGCCTAGTATTGCTCGAAAAAAGCCCCCACCCTTGTCTAATATACTTCCACAACCCAACACCATTCTACTAAACAAATAAAACAGAAAATTCCAGTTGCCGTGGTCATAGGCCTTCTCCTTGTCCAGTTTACATAAAATACCCAGTACTCCTGACTTAAGCCTGTTGTCTAAGCACTCATTGGCTATAAGAATCGAATCCAATATTTGTCTACCTCTCACAAAAGCATTTTGCAACTTAGAAATAATCTTATCCATAACTGTGCTCATCCTATTGGCAAGTATCTTGTACAAGCTGCCCACAAGACTAATAGGCCTGAAATCTTGCACCTCTATTGCACCAACCTTTTTAGGGACAAGTGCAATAAAAGTAGTATTTAAACTTTTCTCAAATTTTCCAAACGAGAAAAATTCCTGAAAAACCTGCATAACATCCCTTCCCACCACCTCCCAACAAGTCTGAAAAAATGCCGTAGTAAAGCCGTCTAGACCTCGCGCTTTATCCTTATTCATTTTGCCAATTACTAGTCATACCTCTTCCTCTTCAAATGGTCTCTCCAACCAAGCCGTACTGTTTTGATCAATGGTCTCAAAAGTTAGACCATCTACTTTTGGCCTCCATGCATAGGGTTCCGTCAACAATTGTTCAAAATGTCCAACAACATGATCTTTAATTACTGCTTGATCTGAGGATAAACCTCCATCTATAGTCATGGACTCTCTGGCATTGAACCTCCTATGTGAGTTTGCAACTCGATGGAAAAACTTTGTACATTTATCCCCCTCCCTAAGCCACAATGCACTTGACTTTTGCCTCCACGAGATCTCCTTCATTAGAATTAACCTTTCTAACTCTGAAACTACTTGGCCTTTGCATTCATTCTCAACTTCAACACTCTCCAATCTTTGTCATTCTTGTACGAGATTCTTTTTTTGTAATGTTACATTACCAAATACCTGTTCATTCCATGTCTTTAAATCCACTTTCAAAGCTTTCAATTTTCCAGCCAATACCTTGCTCAGAGTGCCCTCTAGTTGATATGAATTCCACCATTACCTAACCAATTCCACAAACCCCTATGTTTTTTGCCACATATTCTCAAATTTGAAAGGTCTTCTACCCCCTGGAAATCCTCCACAGTCTAACATTATGGGAAAGTGATCAGAGCATACCCAAGGAAGTCTTTTCTAACATGAATCTAGAAATTGCATTTCCCATGAAGGAGATATGTGGAATCTGTCCAGCCTTGACCAAACTTGATTGTTAGACCAAGTATAATCTCCTCCCATAAGAGGTAAGTCCATGAGTTCTAGCTCAAATATTAAATTCGAGAATTCCACCATTGCAAAATTTTGTCGCCCATCCCCTAATCTTTCGCTAGGAAATCTTGTCACATTAAAATCTCTACCAATACACCAAGGGCCCTCCCACCAAGTACATAAGCTCGTCAGCTCATCCCAAAGCAACCGTCGCTCGCAACCCAAGTTAGGGCCATAAACCCCCACAAAAGCCTATACAAAACCATCTATAGAATTTTTAAAGAAACACCCCACCAAGTATTCTCCCACAAATTCCCACCAAGTATTCTCCCACAAATTCATCAATGTTCTCCACCACCCTCTTGTC
>QEOT01007297.1:117552-124086 GCA_003123785.1 Pterocarya stenoptera | reverse complement strand
AAGCGCTTATTTATTAGTGAGAAATGATACTACCAACTAATTTATTTAAAATATTATTTATTGAGAAATAATATTTTTTTTAAATTTAAATTTAAATTTAAATTTAAATTTTGATTTGATGAATCTAAAATTTTAAAAAAATTATATTTTATGATAAAGTAATAGATAAATTGTTTATGTGAGGGAAATGTACACGTGTACAGATCAAAATAAAAGTAAGCAGTGACACGCCTTTGTGATTTCCAGGTGACGTACGTTTAAGTCCCTTTACGGGGTTTTTGGCATCTCCTTCCTTGAATATCACGGACTACGGAGTTCTCTGACTATCCCCCCCGTTCACGCTCACCCACTCGCCCAACCTCCGAATCTCGTACACTCGCTGACCCGCGCAGCTAATTTTTAGCTGGAAAAACCTATTTTAGTACCAATTTTTCGTAATTTTCTTTAAAATCTTATATAACTATTAAACACTTCTTTGTTTCAGAAATTACGAAAATCTCATTCGTATACATATATATATATATATATAAGCACAGCATAACACTTTCTTCCTTTTAATTTATTGTCTTATTATAGAAGGATACAAATGACAAATCATATGCTGTTGAATATAGGAAATGATAAGTAAAATTTTTATGTAAAAAAATCATAAGAATTGAGTCATGTGATTTCTTAAAGAGTAATACTAGATATAGTTATAGGATGTGTAAATCATACACATTCATTAATTTTTTTAGAGGAAAATTTCAAACTTTATTAAAGATCAAGAGGAAACAAGATTACATAGTTGGTGTCTCAACCAGCTCAATTACATCCTCAGCTAACTCAAGAGAATTCTTAGTAGATAGTGAGCAAAACAGTTGCCACTTCTTCTTACAAAGGCCACTTGCCATTGATTTATATATGATAACATTACTTTAATATCATGTAAGACCACTCCCACACTATCCCACCATCAATATGTTGATTAAGCCCTTTAACAATTTGTTGAGCATCACCTTCCAAGATCACAGAACTTAGTCCCATATCCTTTGCCATTCTAGCAGCTTGAAGACCTCCTATTGCTTCAGCTAGCAGAGGATCCATAAACCTAGTTTTAGACAGTTTCTTAGTAGCCAAAATGGTACCCTCATGGTCGCGAGCCACCAATCCAATGCCAATTCTATCTTTAGCTGCATTTAGAGCTGTATCCTAGTTAATTTTAATGAAACCTGCAGGTGGGGGGAACCACACATGATGTTTGTCTTGGGACCCCTAGGCACTTTTCTTAGAGCTAACCTGTGTTGTCTTGAATTCTTTCAATGAAATAACTGCCTGCTTAGCTACCTGAGTGGGATGAATAAAAGAATCCTAAAAAATCTGTTTATTCCTTCTTAACCATATGCCTCGAGCAATCATAGAGAATACCTCCATCAAATTCTGATTAGATAGAGAGTGTAGCTTCTCAAAAAGTTCCTTGAAATTGCTTGCTCTACTAGATCTTTTTTGAAATACAATAGGCCTTTGGCTCCATATATCCATGGCAGAGGTGTAGTTCCACAAAGCATGAGTAGTAGATTCGTCCCTGCAACAGATAGAATACAAAGGAGAATCTACTATATTTTTCTTGAACAAATTCAACTTTGTAGGTAATGACTCAAGACATGCTCTCTACAAGAAAACTTTAGTGACGCTTGGAATCTGAAAATTCCAGTAGCAGGTCCAATCCTTAACCCTCTGTATTCCCAGAGAAGTCTGACCCTTTTTCGATTCCAACAACTCCTTGTGCTTATGATAAGCAATCTTCACGGTGAACATGCCATCCTTTGTCCCTATCCAAATAAGTTTATCTCTAGCACCTAAGACATTGATAGGAATCTTCAATACTATGTCAGCAACTTCAGTTCCAAGGACAGAAATAACGAGATCACGATCCCACTGCTTAGTCTCCATATTAATCAACTCACCAACCCGAGCTTCTTCATGCAATATCTGTACAGGAGATTGGACCTTGTAGCTTAAAGGTCGAGGCAGCCACCTGCAGTTCCAGATTTTAATGTCTCGACCATTCCCTACTCTCCATAAGGATCCTTTCTCAAGCAAACCTTTAGCAGCACACAAACTCCTCCATATAAAAGAAGGTCTAGATCTCACTTTAGCTTGAAAAAAGTCTACAAGAGGGAAATATTTCAATTTAAGAACCTGTGCTACCAAAGAATCAGGGAATTGAACGAGTCTCTAGGCTTGCTTAGCCAACAAAATTAAGTTAAAACTCTCAAAATACCTAAAACTCAAGCCTCTTGCCCCCTTAGCTTTTCCCATATGTCCCCAAGATACCCAATGCATCTCTTTTTCATTGTGCATATGGCTCCACAAAAACTGATGCATTAGTTTATCTATTTCACTTAGTAAAGACTTTGGTTATTTGAAAACCCACATGCAATAAATGGGAAGGGCTTGAACCACAAATTTCAATAATATTTCTTTGCTTGCCTGGGAGAGAAACTTTGATTTCCAACCGTTTATTCTGCTTCTAATTCTATCCAATATTCCCTTAAAAGCAATATACCTTGATCCCTATTAGAGCAGGTAAACCTGGGTAGCTTTCATAGCAAGAGATGGATCGAGTTCCTGCAATGTCAGAATATATTCCTTGGTAGCCTTCCTTGTATTTGCACTGAAAAAGATAGAAGTCTTGGTAGCCTTCCTTCCTCGCACATTCATTTTGAAAAAAGTGAGTCCACTATTAAAAAATAATTTTTTTATTTAGATTTTAAATTTAATTATTATTTTTCAAAAGGGCTATGCAAAACTTGCACATTTTAAAACTGTAAATATCATGTATTTTTCTTAACTTCACAATATTATTTTAGGCAAAAAAATGTTACAATGGTAAATAAGTGTTGGTTATGCGAATGCATAGATGGATGAAAGTTGGCCATAGTTTGAATATACTTCGAATACAACTCTTCTTTATTTTGTTTTATTTATTTATTTTCTAAGCAACTCCATTATTTATTTAAATATGTGGTGGCATATAAAATTATTAGCATGCACGACACGTGAAATGTTTCCTTATCTCTATTTGACATATAAAATTATTAGAATGGTTTGAAATTGGTTTACTAATTATTTTAGAAGCCAACAATTCCATTGGTTATTTTATCTCGTTTTAATTTCAATTCTTATCCCTAATTTTGGAGCAACCTTTTTCTTTCCTGAATAGCATCTCCTAATAATACAAGACACGAAGCTTATATTTTAAGATAAAAGAAATATTTTTATTTATAAATCGGTTTAAAAAATATTTATATGGTAAAATTTAATTTAGAAGAAATTTAATCGTATCAAATCAGGTGAATTTTTAATTGTATCAACTGCACTAATAGTCAATTTTTTAACCATTAAGTAAAAAAAAGAAAATAGTAAATGAGTGATAGGAAGATAGTAAGCCTTTTATTATGTATTGATAATGAAGGGCTTACTATCTTCCTACCACCATTTTATTACTCTATAGTGTATTAAAATTTTTTTTATTTTTTTATATTTTATTTTAAGTATTTTTTTAACATTTTTAATCATTAAAAAAAATTAATAAAATATATAATTTTATTAATAGTTACTTCTTTAACTATTAAGTTAAAAATAATTTAAAAAAATAAAAAAAATAATAAATAGATGATAAGAAATAATAAATCAATTATTATTCTTTTCAATTTTGAGCAATGATACCCATACTGCCCATTTATACTTTTTATACAACTTTTTAATAAAGTAATATTTTTAAAATTTTGAACACATCAAATTAAAATTAAAACTAAAATAAATATTAAAAAAAATATAATTTTATCATAAAATTATAGAAAAATTGTAGAAGAGTAGTAAGATATTATTTATCAATGCAAAATTCGTTAACGTACGGAGCGAGTAGCAATTTACCCAAGACTCGCGGGTACAGTTCACACTTTACGCCATCCAAAAAACGCCGAAACTGGGCCGCTCCATTCGATACTTGTTCCTTTGATTTTCTTCGTCAAATATAATGGATAAATCATAATTCGAATCCAAAACAAAATTTCAGGGCAGAGCTCCAAATTCAATTCAAATCTGCAACCAACTAACACCTTGAAAACAGACCCAATTTCAAAAACTGGATTCAATCCGAAACTTTACTCCTATCAAATTTTCTTATTTAATCCGAGTTTATCTTCAATCCGTTCAAATCCGCCCCTGAAGTTGCATCGATACACAGAAAAACAAACCAAGCCGTAATTCACCACCTTTTCCTCAAAAAGTCCTTTTTCAAAATGCATGGCTCCAATCCACCGCCGCCTTCGGAGGCTGCCCTCGACACCTCGCCGCTCCTCGGCAACTCCATAGCCGAGAACCTCCTCCGGAGCCGCCGGTTCATCCGGCGCACGCCGCAGCCGCCTCTTCGTGGTGCCGCTCGGTTTCTCCGGCGCGCTAGCGGTCGGCGCATGATGCTCCGAGAACCGTCCGTCCGGGTCCGCGACAACGCAGCCGAGCAGCTCGAGGAGCGGCAGAGCGGCTGGGCGCACTCGAAGCCGGTGATAGTATTGGATCTTCTGTGGAACTTGGCGTTTGTGGGGGTTGGGTTGACGGTCTTGGGGCTGAGCGTGAAGGAGGCGCCGATCGTCCCGTTGAGGCTCTGGATTATTGGGTACTTGGTGCAATGCTTGATACATATGGCGTGTGTAGTCCTGGAGTATAGAAAGCGACGCGAGGAACGTACGTTGGGAGCGGAGGGAAGTGCGGGTTGGGAAAGTGGTGGGGATGCGTATTTGTATTCCGATTCCGGGTCTGGGAGTGATGGAGAGGATTATGGAATAGACCAGCGTCAGGTTGAGGATGAAACCAGGTTAGCCTTGAGACTTGATAACGTTGTTCTCCTTGTTCTGATTTGAATGCTAACATTAATCTCCGTACATGTACGGCTCCAAGCCTTCCTCACACCACCCACCCGCCCACGTAATTACGAGGTAAACTGTAAGATTTAGGGGCATGGTCACTGTTTTTCGATGAGTGCAACTCAGAACCATAATTGGCGAATTATTGCTATTTTTCTCTTCAGATTCTATTTAACTTGTGCATAATTTACCTTGCGACTTGGCGAGGATTCCGAGTGCAATTCGCCTCAGGAAGTGTATATATAGTTCTACAATTTGGTTCTTTCTCTCAAATAACAACGTTTAATATTTTGTGAAGTAGTTGGTGGTAATTTCATTGAGAAGCAACGAATTCCTGTTTTTCTTGCACTATGATGGAGTGTACTGGTAATGGTTGTGTCTTTGAAACAAGTAGGTTTGGATGCTCGGTTAATGAAATACTTCTATAGAGTTTGGTAACTAATGGCTTCCATATGCACGGTCAGAATTCGATAGCAAATTTTTTAGACTGAAAAGAAGGGAAATAATACTGTACCAATGCTGTGATCCTCCACGGTATGGTTGTCATATATGAAAAGGCTAGGACAGGGTACCGTTATTTAAGCTTATACTAAAAAGGGTTGAAAAAGGTGAACAAAACCCTATCCTATCTTCATGGTGGCTTTGAGCCTGCATGAATCATTGACCAATTCTAAGGAGCGGGACAATGGGGGCAAGATGAGTATAGTTGATTCTTTGGATCCATATGATCTATATAGTGGTTCAATGGTTCAATTTTTTGTAAGAATTTTAGATTAGTTTTGCCTGTAGCGAGGATTTGATGTCTGCACTATCCTTATCTGAAATTTGAACCTGCTTCCCCCTCCCAAAATGCAAAGCTGAACTGAAAGACACTCTCTGAGCATTCTGTTGAAAACCTCATTATCCTTTGCATTTGCATCATTTAGCTATAGAAATGCTCTGATTATATCTCATAAAAATGTATGGTGATAAGATTGAAAACTGTGGCAGTGTTGTGAAGAATCTGGAGTTTGCAAATACAATGTTTTCATTTATCTGGTGGATCATTGGATTCTACTGGGTAACTGCTGGTGGTCAAACTTTAACGCAAGATTCACCTCAACTTTACTGGTGCGTTTAAACAAATTTCTTTTGATTCAGCTTCTTCTTTGAATTGATTTTCTGCTTCTCTCTTTTTATGGCTTATGGATGGGCCTATTTTGCAGGCTTTGTATTGCATTTCTAGCTTTCGATGTTGTTTTCGTCCTGATCTGCGTTGCTGTTGCATGTCTTGTTGGTATTGCTGTTTGCTGCTGTCTACCATGCATCATCTCAATCTTATATGTTGTGACAGATCAGGTAGATGGTCATGAATGTTTTCATTATATTCTCAAACTATGTTGTAAGCCATTTTGTGTTATTTTCAATTGAATTTCCAATCTTCAGTTGGAGATGAGAAATTTTCTTATGTGATGGGTAGCTATTCTGGCACCCATGGGCTAGAGTCCACATGGTCAACGAGTAATATTTTATATTTACACTTCTTGTTTCAGTTACAGACTTGCTCAACTTCCTTTTCATACGTAATAGTTTATTGTTTTTTTCCCTTTTTTGGGGTGGGAGAATAAGATTGGATACTTTTGGTTTA
>QEOT01007297.1:70052-112552 GCA_003123785.1 Pterocarya stenoptera | reverse complement strand
ATCATCATGACAATCGTTATAGATCATATCGATCATCTCACCCTATCCAACACGCGAATGGTCTTTAAAATGTTATATATTATATTCTCATTTTTACGACTTCGAAAATTGATAGTCATGTAGGGGTGTTAGTATTACGTAACTAGTTTTCCGATATCATTAAATGAATATACATTATCGTTAATTCCAAATAGATTGCAACTTAATCAAGAACACAAAAATTATGATTAATAATCTTTATTCCCTCGGAGAAAAAATAATAATATGGTAATTTATTAGGCTTGATAGTACTGTTTCAGGATTGGAACACCAACAGGGACGCCAGGGACAACCCCTCCATAACACGATGCCTTCCCGAAAGGTACTCCAATGGTGCTGGCACTCGAACACGATGAGGCTGCATATTCTTGGACTTTTGCCTTTACTGAGACATTGATAATCCCATTCCGCTCCCCATTACTGTCTCTCAATCTGTAACTCAAAAAATGCAGATAACTCTGCGGCACAAAACCTCCGACGAAATCTGACACCGGAATCCTTGCCATCCCCAATGTTTTGTCCCCGCCGGAGGTCTTACATTGTACCTCTACGGTTATAAACCGAGCATGCATTGGGATTTCCACGTTGTGCTTTTCATTCCAGTAAGGATAGCTCCCGCCGTCCTTGTCCGTCTCCGTTCTGCAGAGGGGCTGCGAATCCGTTCGGATTACGGCGAAAACATTCTTCTTGACGGGTTTCCGGTGGTTTCGTATATCTTCACCAGAAATCACCGTGATCTCAAGGCTGTGGGATGCCATGCTAAACATGTCGATGGAAGAAAGAAATATATATGTAAATAGCTAGCCGGCGAATGCGTACGTGCGTTTTGCGTATCGGCGAATTAAAGATATTGAACGTACGGTTTACTGGGTTTCTGAATTCCAAATGTTTGGGAGTGATATCGATAAGATTGGGGACGAGCTGCTTTATATATATATTTAGGCGAGGAAACGGGGAAGCTAAGTCGAGAGAAGGGAGACAGAAACATGTACGTGGTTTCTGGGTTTGTTCGAAGTTTTGAAGTAACGCGGAAGGTCTATGGTAATTGCCGTCTGTTTGCGTCTAGAACGGCAGACAGTAGTCCTTTTATTTATTTACATTGAAGTGTGTGTGGGGCTTGGAATTCAATTCTGGCGTGTGGAATTGATAAAATTGAATTTTCAATTCCAATTAGCTACAGCTTTGCTAATTTTCTATTAGAAAACTAACACCAGGCCATATGTATTCTTGGACTGGTTTGCACATTATTTTAAGATAGAAAAATTTTTTTCATCAGTTATTATTTATTATTTCATATTTTATACTCTATAAAAACACTCCCGTATCCTATAAAAAATATCCTCACATTCTTTAAAATAAAACTACAAATATAGAATGTAAAAATAAATAATGACTGAGATAAAAATCTTTTTTTATCAATATTCACGTCAACTAATCAAAGGATTAAACTACTTGGCATAGTGGTGACACGTGTCAATCCTGTCATTAATTTTCTCTCAATTGGGATTGTCTTAAAATTTAAGTACTGATTCTGTGGGAGTTAAAAACTGAGATCTCAAATTGTAAAAACATTAAAAATCCAAGTATTTCCATATATATTGGGAATTGAGTGGCTTTTACTCATTTATTATATACACGTAACCAACCAAACCTCCACCTAATTTACATCAAACTTCCACCTAAATTCCAGATGATTTGGTTTCATCTTCTAGTTCACGTTTTTTTACATTTCTTCATAAATAACCAACCCTTTATGTATAATATGACAATGTGTCCAATAAGCTTATCAGGATAACAAATTTAAATTATAAGGGCTCCCAAATACAACAGCGCCGTTCTCGTGCCATTCCTATTTTCCACTTTGGTAGGCGCCCGTGTATTTGTTTGATTTTGAATATTGCGCACTTACTTTTAAAATAATGAATAAATATAAAATCTACATAAAAAAAATATTTTTTTAATGGTGATGAACTCTACTCTTTTTAAAACTGAATACGTGACTCTTACATAATCTATGACTCTATCTAACATTACTTAAAAATTATATTAAATATAATGTAGATTTTAATGTTCTACGACAAGTTTATGCAATGAATAATAAAAATTTTAATTTTTTTTGAAAAAAAATTATGTTTATAATCTCTCGAAATTTTACTATGCTATTCATTATCTTTTAATTATTATCCTCTTATATATCATTTTATATGTTGGGAGGATGATGATTAAAAATTAATGAAATACTATTTTTCATTAGAGCATTTGTTGACTTAATCAACAAAACACATGGTATACGTGTGAGCTCTCACGAAGTCTTTGTCTGAGGAGATATTGGTGGACAAATTTGACAATGTCAATGGTCGGATACTGCCCTCGTGCTAAAAATTCTACTGCACAACAAACTGTGGGGTCTCATGCCCGATCCCAACAAAAGCCACATTATGCAAGTGTGGAATTTTTTTAAAAACAAATTCCACGAGATGAGTGCATGCGTATGAATATGGTGAAATACCAACAACATTAGAAAAACATGGGAGAGAACAATAACATATATATCTCTTTAATTGGTGTTTGTCTTGCTAGATTCCACACACTTAACATATATATCTCTGTAACATATAAAATTATTTTTTTAATGTTTTTAATGGTGTCCTCAATTTTTATAAAGGTTGCGGAAATTACACACTCTAGAATTGTAAATATCATTTATATATAATTAGTATAACAAGATGAAATAAAAAGCAATGTAAAATGTAATGCTGATGTTGGCAACGGTGGTTGGATATTGTTCTGCTACTCATCATCCTTACACCATACGTGACCTGCTAAGAGAAAAAAAATAAAAAAGATAAAAAAAAGTGTGGTATAAAGATGATGAGTAGAATTTTTCATATATAAAAAAATTATATAATGAGGATATATATAAATATATATATCTACGGATAACTAGAAAACAGGAGGATAAATCGACCATGAAAACACACAGATTGCAAAACTCTTGTGTGTATACTGTCTACATTACAAGATAAAATGGAATACGAGGAAAAATAAGAAGTCTATTTGATCAGATGGAATTGCTTTACGTAGTGCATTGGTATTTTCTTGACCCATGTCTCAATTTACATCATCATTTTGTCGTCACCTAATTATGTAGGTGACGTCAGATAGATATAAAATTGTTATGAATGTCAGTTAGTGGCCAATAGAAACTACTTAATTGAGATTTAAAAAAAAAAAAAACTTTAAAAGAGAAAAAAATTCAATAAAGAAAATAAATAAATTTCAAATTTGCATTTTTCGATGAATATTGATAATATTACATCCAAGATTTTCATATGTTGTAATTAAGAAAAGAAGTTGAACTATGGAATTGGAAACGATATATATAGAAATCATAGAAAAGATAAGGTAATATATGTAAACCATAAACTAAAATTGAGACTTTATTGAATAATGTATAGCAGTAACAATTTACAACGCACCTACCATTTAAGAGCATTGGGTAAGGTCAGTTATGAATCATAGATAAGAATAAAAAAAACTAGAGGAGATATACAATATGGACAAGGTTATAATTCTATTTTGTAAGAGCCTTGGGGCCAAGGTCCCCCTCCCCATCTTGGCCCCCACTCATTAAAAAAAATAGGGATGATGACATGCATTATTTAAGTATTTGGATTGCATGTTGATGTTTTATTGATGAAAATTATCAAGTATTTCTATTTTATAATAACATATTGCATGTCTATTTTATAATAACATTTTATAATAATGTAACGATCCAATCTAATAATTCTAAAGTTAGAATATTGATAATTCTTATTAAATCTAAATTATATTTAATGGATCATATTAGATAAGTCTAAATGGGGCTACCACCCCAAAGGGAGGTTAATAAGGAGATACTTTATATGATACCCCATATATTAGTTGTTGAAAACGGCTCATCTTCGTCTACATACTCGAAGACAAGAGCAGCAGCTTCAACTACTACATATAGTAGTTCCTTTGTGGATTGGATCGATATAAACATTTCACACTGATAATTACATAGAACGTGTCTCCTCTCTGAGGCCAGATGTAAACCGATTAGGGTACTCACAAGGGTGCGCATAGGAGTATCATGAACTACCCAACACTACCATATGTGGCAATCTCTATCATATTTATCCTCTGAGCGATAAATTATTAAGATTGATTAGGAATTTTAATTAGAGTCAATAACTAGGTTAAATCTCATTTATTATTTATTGAACGAGTTAGATTCATTTTAAAATTTAAAGATCAGCCATTAGAAATTTATTTCAATTTAAAATCATCACTGATTGAAGTCTTCAACACAATTTCAGTCACTGTCAATCCTTCATTGAATGAACTATTAGATCATATTTTTAAATTTAAACTCTCTACTTGAATGATCACTGCCAAGTACAACTCAAACTCGTTGGCATCCTCTCCCAAATCTCTCTATAAATATGTTCTCTTTCGTGTGTTATTTGAAAAAATCATAAACCTCCGTAAGTGCAGCGGCCGAACTCAAGATACCCAGTCCAGCATTGTGAGTGTCCCACGTTTACAACTCCAATAGCTAACTGCCCCATTCCTCTCACAGCATCTCTCACGTTTTCTCTCTCCTCTTTCACGTTTGTTTTCTCTTAAGATCTCGGTTAATCTATTTATCTCTCTAGCCAACGTTAAGCCCATGAAAGGAAATTAGTAGGGTTTCAAAAATATTGAATTAGCGCTAAAAGGTAAGTAGCTTGATCATAAGTTAGGATTAACATACGTTAGCTAGTTATATATATTATTATTAAACTTAGTTCTTTAAAAGTCAATGTTTATGTACCACACATATCATGATATTTACAAGCATGCCATTCATCATGTTTTATTCTGCATAGTATAATTATGTATGTATTATGTATTTCGTGCATCTCAAACATAAGTTTTTATAAGATCAAGTATAAGATAAGAACAATTTGATAAGATGACCATTTAGATGCATGGTACCAATACAATTTGTGAGTGATCATGTGAAAGCTAGTTATATATATTATTATTAAAGTCAATTCTTTCAAAGCCAGTTTTTATGTATCACACACGTCATGATATTTGCAAGCATGTCATTTATCATGTTTATTCTATATATTATAATTATATAAATATTATGCATCTCATGCATCTTACATTGTATAAGACACGCAAACTTTCATAAGATCAAGTGTAAGATAAAAACTGTTTGATAAGATAGCCATTTAGATGCAAGGTACCAATGCAATTTATGGGTGGATGTGCAAGCCATAGAGCTAAACGTGGTCTATTATAATATGTTAGAATACTATTAGCAGCCGCGAAATGTGGAGGCGAAATGTGAAGCTGGTGCACAACCTTGCATAGAAGGTTAAATATGTAGGTCTGTATGATAAGTCAAGATAATTTATGCATACCATAGCATACATATGATCACTCATGATTTTAAGTTTTCAGCATAAGATATTTTACGAAAAACCTTATATTAAGTATATTTAAGTTATAATGAGTTTTTTACTGAGTCATCGACTCAATTTAGTTGTTTTATATTTTTAAACCTCCCCAAGTCATAATATTTATCAAGATAGAGCTGTATAACAAGACTTAGTCTAAGAAAGCGTGACAATAACTTAAATTATGTACATAAATTTTAAGTTATTATTTTTGTAACACTGATTATGAAAAATTTTAATAAATGCTTTCGTATACTCTCATTTATGATTTCGAAAATTTGTAAAAAAAATTTATACTTGCCGCTTCCTTCATAAAAAAAAAAAAAAAATATTTTTAAATCAAACTAAATAGTAACCCTCCGGCTCTCCAAATCTTAAAAAAAATAACTTTATTATTAACAGTTAAGAGCTGGGAGTTACAAATAACAACGTGGAAAATCTGTGTACAATGTGTTGACTTTGTCTAGAAAATACACGCACAAAGATATACGTGAGTTGTACGAAAGTGGTAGAAACGGGTGGCAGAGAAGTGTTGACAATGTCAACTATCCATCAGATTGGATAGTTTCAGTTTCCTGGAGCATGTGCATGCCACGACTGAGTCAGACCACCTTGACTTCGTCAACACCAATTAACGTAAATTGATTATGAAATACTCGGTTCCCATATTTCCCCTTCCTCGAAAATATCATCCAATTTCTTTGTTCTTTCCTTTTCTCTATTCAGGACTTAAATGCGTAGGCCCTGTAATAATAGTCCAATGGTTCTGTTCCTATACCAAGAACAAATGAAATATAATTTATAATTTATTAAATATAATTATATATTTATAATTATCTATTAAATATGATTTATATTAAAATTATCTGAATTTAATTTAATATTCTATTATTTAGTTTTAAAAATAATAATATTGTAATAGATAATTGTGTAAAATTTGTACATTAGTTATCTACCTCTCAATTCTCATATATAGACTTGAATACACCTTTTGTTCTCTTATATTTTATATATGAAAGGAGAAAAGGAGATTTAAGGGGGCAAATCGCCTATGGCTAGACTAAAAATATATGAAAAAAGCTTTTAAACAATAAGATTAATGTGTTGATCAAGGTAATTTGGAGCAAAAATTCAAACGTTTATTTGCCCCTCCCCTATTTCAAGCATTGCTTTTTTTAAAAACAAAACTTTCAGATTTTTTTTTTGAAAAATGTTATCTATATTTATAATTTTAAGCACATAATTATACGTATTAATGTGTTAGCTATTGAAATGGTTAAGATTTTCAAACTCAAATTCGGAATTTTTTACCTAAAAAACATTGATAAAATGGGATGGATACTCAATACGTATTATTGTGCGTAATACTTTACGTACATATAGTAATATTACTACTTTTTTTTCTTTTTAATTAGAGTAATACTACTATTTATATTAGACTTTTTCATCTCTAGTTTTATACATTGATAGGACGTACTTCAAGTAAATTTATAATAAAGAATAAAGCTATCTATATAAAAGATTCTATCACTTATGAATTTGAAAAATAAAAAAAAGTGTTACAGATATAAAAAGATTTCATAAAAATAAATTAATAAATTAATATAATTTGATGTGGTACGTTAGATTATAAAACTATTTTTATTACGAAATATATCTAACGTATCATATAAAATCATGTCAATTTGTGAATTTATTTTTATGAAATCTGTTTGTGGCTAAAACATTTCCTAAAACAAAGAAGAACTTTGAGAGTTTTTTTTTTTTTTGTTTTTTTGGTGCAAATATTTATATTGATTAGATTAGAAATTGGAAATTTTATTGGGCTAAGTTAGTTGCATCATCCTTTTGAGTCATATGATTGCGCAAGCAATCTTGAGGGGGGATCCAAATTTATCACAAATAATTATTTTTTAAGGTATGCAAGAAATCAGAATATTTCTAACAAGCAACGACAAAAACGCAAGTTTAATTTACACATTTCGCTTACGTGGCAATATTATAAATATTTCCAATTCATTACTTCAGCAAGGTAGGCAATTCCAATCATGCATGCCTTGCTGGTAATTCCCAGTCACGTAGCTCTCCAAATATTCCAATTGTATTTGGAGTCTGGACCTGCTAATTTGGATTTTGGAGTTTTCTTAAGTATTTGTTTGGATACTGAAACATTTCGAATCTATTTTATTTTATCATTATAATTTTTTTAAAATTTTCATATAAAATATAATAAATAATTTAATTTTTTTAAATTTTAAAATAATAATAATTTTAAAAAAATAATATTTTAATAATATTTTATTCAATTTATTTAAAATCATCTTATTATCGAAACCAAGCTTTAAATGAAAAAAAAAAAAAAAAACTTGGTAGAGAAATGTTGACAGTGTCAACAACATATCTATACGTAAGGATAATTTCCACGGTTCGATTGGTACTTGTGATGGACCCATCTAGTCGTCACTCTAATTATGTCAGCCTTGTGACATCTAGTTATGCCCTATGAAAAAAAAATCTTTCCCCTAATCATTTTATCAAGAAAAATAATATATAAAAAGAGTATTCTCTAAAAATATATCAAATTAAATCACATCAAATCAATTTATAAATTTATTTTATAATTAAAATATATTTCTTTTATAAATGGATGAAACATTAATATTTGTTAGATTATCAAGAGATACAACTCATCATGAGCAGTACTTTTTATATATCAATCTATATTTGTATTAAATCTCGTAATATAATCTATATATGTTTCTTTAGTTTTATGGTGGTGAGAAATCTAGGTGAAAGAAAGAGAAAAAAAAAAAAAATCATTCAATCCACCTATCCTTGCTATACAAATTTGTGCCAAACATGACGAAACTTATAACTCCTACATTTTAAACCTGTTGGCTTTCTTATGCTATGAACAACATGGGCATTCCATTGATTGTGTTTTTCTTGAGATGTGCAAAACCAAAACAAAATTGACTTGACGATTTGATTTTTTTAATGAAAAACACAAACCATTAACTTTTCATGGACAACAAATGGCAAGTTTTTCTTGGGGCTTAGTAGTGGTGACATCATCGTTTTCTCGTCATCTAATGACGTAACCCTCTGCAAGGCAAACATTTTTCCACCGTACCACTTTAGTTTGTTTGTCAACCAAGGAAATCACCTATTATATGTTTTTTTTTATTGTTTTTATATGGGTTGTTTTTTAAATGTTTAAAAGTATAAAAAAAATATATGAAAAAAAACTAAAAAAAAATCAATTAACCTTATCGGACCGCTCTCCTACTCGGTGAGTGTAGCATGACTTTTCTAATCAATAAGATAAATGTCCACCTCACATGCAATGACAATTGTCTGCCCTGTCCTGTTGATTGGACACTCTCATTTAATTGGATGTCATGGATGGAGATAAGCAAAATCATGGAAAATGCGTTTTTGTCTCTTGCAGATAATTTTATTATATTAAAGAATCATAAAATATATTTTGTGATGAAGTTTTATTGTTAAGAACATTCATAATCTTCGTTAAATATATATTTATAGTATTATATTATAAAAATTTTAATTTTAATTTTTCTATGCTATTCGCTCGAGCAGTATGTTGAGTGCGTATCGAGCGAATTCTCTATCAGAACTTCACTTGAGCGAAGTGTCAAACATGCATTGAGCAAATTCTATATCCAAGTTTCGCTCAAATGAGTGTCGAGTAAATTTTTTATTTGATACTTTTTTTTCTTATTACAAAAATCTTTCACAAAATTATAACACATTCTTATCTGATCGGATCATTAATTCGTATCAACATACCAACAAAATTAAGCTCTACAAGCCCAAAAATGTGGAGTATAAAATTTACTATAAATGAAGTTAATAATTACTCATTAATGTTAATGTGGAAAATTGCAATTTGTTGGCTTTGTCCAAGGAATAAAAACCATACACAGCTCTCTCTCTCTCTCTCTATATATATATATACATATATATATATATATATAAAAAATCCTGACACACATGTTGGGCAGAAGTATTGACAACGTCAAAGTATGGATCGGATTGTGGATAGTTTACGGGAGCTAATAATTCTACTGCACAACAAACTCGTGTAGGGTCTCATGCCCGATCCTAACAAAAGCCACATTATGCAAGTGTGGAATTTTTTTAAAAACAAATTCCACGAGATGAGTGCATGCGTATGAATATGGTGAAATACCAACAACATTAGAAAAACATGGGAGAGAACAATAACATATATTTCTCTTTAATTGGTGTTTGTCTTGCTAGATTCCACACACTTAACATATATATCTCTTTAACATATAAAATTATTTTTTTAATGTTTTTAATGGTGTCCTCAATTTTTATGTAAAGTTCGCGGGAATTACACACTCTAAAATTGCAAATATCATTTATATATAATTAACATAACAAGATCAAATAAAAAGCAATGTAAAATGTAATGTTGATGTTGGCAACAGTGGTTGGATATTGTTCAGCTACTCATCATTCTTACACCATATATGACCTGTTAAGAGAAAAAAATATAAAAAGATAAAAAAAAGTATAGTATAAAGATGATAAATAGAATTTTTCATATATAAAAAAATTATATAATGAGGATATATATAAATATATATATCTACGAATAACTAGAAAACAGGAGGATAAATCGACCATGAAAACACACAGATTGCAAAACTCTTGTGTGTATATTCTCTACATTACAAGATAAAATGGAATATGAGGAAAAATAAGAACTCTATTTGAGATGGAATTGCTTAACGTAGTGGATTGGGATTTTCTTGACCCATGTCACAATTTACATCATCATTTTGTAGTCACCTAATTATGTAGGTGACGTCAGATAGATATAAAATTGTTATGAATGTTAGTTAGTGGCCAATAGAAACTACTTAATTGAGATTTAAAAAAAAAAAAAAACTTTAAAAGAGAAAAAAAATTCAATAAAGAAAATAAATAAATTTCAAAATTGCATTTTTCGATGAATATTGATAATATTACATCCAAGATTTTCATATGTTGTAATTAAGAAAAGAAGTTGAACTATGGAATTGGAAACGATATATATAGAAATCATAGAAAAGATAAGGTAATATATGTAAACCATAAACTACAATTGAGACTTTATTGAATAATGTATAGCAGTAACGTCATATATTTATAAGTTTTTTAAGTAACGCAATTACATACCGCGTAACCAGCTATCAAGCAAACATGAGATTTTTTGTAAAATATGTTACCCTTTTAATTACAAATTCTAAACGAGAAATAATATAATGTGAATATTCACTATAAAAAAATTACTTATTAACGATCAGTTAATTTCAGCAAAATGATTATTTACAACTAAAATTGATTGTAAATAATCTTTTGGTTGCAATAAATTAGTCACAAAAGTCCATTTTTCTTGTAGTGATTATATTTTAATTTATTACTTGAAATAAAACAAGAAAAGAAAAAAATATAGTTACCATCAAACTTTAAGCGAGACCATATTATAATTTAATGATATATAAAAGAAAGAGCTATCTAGAAATTGTTGACAATTTACACGCACCTACCATTTAAGAGCATTGGGCAAGGTCAGTTATGAATCGTAGATAAGAATAAAAAACACTAGAGGAGATATACAATATGGACAAGGTTATAATTCTATTTTGTAAGAGCCTTGGGGCCAAGGTCCCCCTCCCCATCTTGGCCCCCCACTCATTAAAAAAATAGGGATGATGACATGCATTATTTAAGTATTTGGATTGCATGTTGATGTTTTATTGATGAAAATTATCAAGTATTTCTATTTTATAATAACATATTGCATGTCTATTTTATAATAACATTTTATAATAATGTAACGATCCAATCTAATAATTTTAAAGTTAAAATATTGATAATTCTTATTAGGTCTAAATTATATTTTATGGATTATATTAGATAAGTCTAAATGAGGCGACCACCCCAAAGGGAGGTTAATAAGGAGATACTTTATATGATACCCCATATATTAGTTGTTGAAAACGGCTCCTCTTCGTCTACATACTCGAAGACAAGAGCAGCAGCTTCAACTACTACATATAGTAGTTCCTTTGTGGATTGGATCGAAATAAACATTTCACACTGATAATTACATAGAACGTGTCTCCTCTCTGAGGCCAGATGTAAACCGATTAGGGTACTCACAAGGGTGCGCATAGGAGTATCATGAACTACCCAACACTACCATATGTGGCAATCTCTATCATATTTATCCTCTGAGCGATAAATTATTAAAATTGATTAGGAATTTTAATTATAGTCAATAACTAAGTTAAATCTCATTTATTATTTATTGAACGAGTTAGACTCATTTTAAAATTTAAAGATCAGCCATTAGAAATTTATTTCAATTTAAAATTATCATTGATTGAAGTCCCCTACACAATTTCAGTCACTGTCAATCTTTCATTGAATGAACTACTAGATCATATTTTTAAATTTAAACTCTCTACTTGAATGATCACTGCCAAGTCCAACTCAAACTCGTTGGCACCCCTCCCAAATTTCTCTATAAATATCTTCTCTTTTGTGTGTTATTTGAAAAAATCATAAACCTCCGTAAGTACAGTGGCCGAACTCAAGATACCCAGTCCAGCATTGTGAGTATCCCACGTTTACAACTCAAACAGCTGACTGCCTCACTTCTCTCACAGCATCCCTCACGTTTTCTCTCTCCTTCTCTTTCACGTTTGTGTTCTCTTAAGATCTCGGTTAATCTATTTATCTCTCTAGCCAATGCAAAGCCCATGAAAGGATATCAGTAGCATTTCAAAAATATTGAATTAGCGCTACAAGGTAAGTAGCTTAATCATAAGTTAGGATTAACATACGCTGGCTAATTATATATATTATTATTAAACTTAGTTCTTTAAAAGTTAGTATTTATGTACCACGCATATCATGATATTTGCAAACATGCCATTCATCACGTTTTATTCTGCATAGTATAATTATATATGTATTATATATCTCATGCATCTCAAACATAAGTTTTTATAAGATCAAGTGTAAGATAAGAACAATTTGATAAGATGGCCATTTAGATGCATGGTACCAGTACAATTTATGAGTGATCATGTGAAAGCTAGTTATATATATTATTATTAAAGTCAATTCTTTCAAAGCCAGTTTTTATGTACCACGCACGTCATGATATTTGCAAGCATGTCATTTATCATGTTTTATTCTGCATATTATAATTATGTATATATTATGCATCTTACATTGTATAAGACACGCAAACTTTCAAAAGATCAAATGTAAGATAAGAACTGTTTGATAAGATAGCCATTTAGATGCAAGGTACCAATGCGGTTTATGGGTGGATGTGCAAGCTATAAAGCTAGGTGTGGTCCATTATAATATGTTAGAATATTATTAGTAGCTGCAAAATATGGAGCCGGTGTACAACCTTGTACAAAGGGTTAAATGTGTGGGTTTGTATGATAAGTCAGATAAGTCAAGATAATTTATGCATGTCATAGCATACATATGATCACTCTTAATTCTAAGTTTTCGACATGAAATATTTTATGAAAAACCTTATGATAAGTATATTTAAGTTATGATGGATTTCTTACTGAGTCGTAACCTCAATTTAGTTGTTTTATATTTTTAAACCTTCTCAGGTCATGATATTTATGAAGGTAGAACTGTATAACAAGACTCAGTTTAAGAAAGTGTGACGATAGTTTAGATCATGTATATAAATTTTAAGTTATGATTTTTATGACAATAATTTTAAAAAATTCTAATAAATACTTTGGTATATTCTCATTTTAATATTTATAAGGAAGATTTGTACTTGCCACTTCTTTTATAATAAAAAAAATATATTTTAAAATCAAATCAATAGTAATAGTCCGGCTCTCCAAATCTTTAACAAACTAACTTTATTATTAACGGTTGAGAGCTGCGAGTTACAAATAACAACGAGGAAAATCTGTGTATAATGTGTTGACTTTGTCTAGAAAATACACGCACATACGTGAGCTGTACGAAAGTGGTAGAAACGGATGGCAGAGAAGTGTTGACAATGTCAACTATCCATCAGATTGGATAGTTTCAGTTTCCAGGAGCATGTGCATGCCACGACTGAGTCAGACCACCTTGACTTCGTCAACACGATTAACGTAAATTGATTATGAAATACTCGGTTCCCATATTTCCCCTTCCTCGAAAATATCATCCAATTTCTTTGTTCTTTCCTTTTCTCTATTCAGGACTTAAATGCGTGGTCCCTGTAATAATAGTCCAATGGTTCTGTTCCTATACCAAGAACAAATGAAATATAATTTATAATTTATTAAATATCATTATATATTTATAATTATTTTTTAAATATGATTTACATTAAAATGATCTGAATTTAATTTAATATTCTATTATTTAGTTTTAAAAATAATAATATTGTAATAGATAATTGTGTAAAATTTGTACATTAGTTATCTACCTCTCAATTCTCATATATAGACTTGAATACACCTTTTGTTCTCTTATATTTTATATATGAATGGAGAAAAGGAGATTTAAGGGGGCAAATCGCCTATGGCTAGACTTAAAATATATGAAAAAAGCTTTTAAACAATAAGATTAATGTGTTGATCAAGGTAATTTGGAGCAAAAAACCAAACGTTTATTCCCCCCCCCCCTATTTCAAGCATTGCTTTTTTTAAAAACAAAACTTTCAAATTTTTTTTTGAAAAATGTTATCTATATTTACAATTTTAAGCACATAATTATACGTGTTAACACGTTAATTATTGAAATGATTAAGATTTTCAAACTCAAATTCGGAATTTTTGAACTAAAAATAATTGATAAAATGGGATGGATATTCAATACATATTATTGTGCGTAATACTTTACCCACATATAGTAATATTACTACTCTTTTTCTTTTTAACTAGAGTAACACTATTATTTATATTAGACTTTTTCATCTCTAGTTTTATACATTGATAGGACGTATTTCAAGTAAATTCAAGTAAATTTATAATAAAGAATAAAGTTACCTATATAAAAGATTCTACCACTTATGAATCCTAAAAATAAAAGAAGTGTTACAGGAATAAAAAGATCTCATAAAAATAAATTAATAAATTAACATAGTTTGATGTAGTATGTTAGATTATAAAACTATTTTTATTCTAAAGTAGATCTAACATATAATATAAAATCATATTAATTTGTAAATTTATTTTTATGAAATCTATTTGTGACTAAAACATTTCTCTAAAACGAAGAATAATTTTGAGAGTTTTTTTTTTTTTGGCAAATATTTATATTGACTAGATTAGAAATTAGAAATTTTATTGGGCTAAGTTAGTTACATCATCCTTTTGAGTCATATGATTACGTAGGCAAGCAATCTAGATGGGGGGATCCGTATTTATCAGACATAATTATTTTTTAAGTATGCAAGAAATCAGAATATTTCCAACAAGCAACGACAAAAACGCAAGTTTACTTTACACATTTCGCTTACGTGGCAATATTATAAATATTTCCAATTCATTACTTCAGCAAGGTAGGCAATTCCAATCATGCATGCCTTGCTAGTAATTCCCAGTCACGTAGCTCTCCAAAAATTCCAATTGTATTTAGACCTGCTAATTTGGATTTTAGAGTTTTCTTAAGGACCGTCTATAGAATATTTTCAATCTATTTCATCTCATCATTATAACTTTCTTAAATTCTGATATAAAATATAATAAATAATTTAATTTTTTCAAATTTTAAAATAATAATAATTTAAAAAAATAATATTCTAACGATATTTTATTCAATTCAATCAATACCATCTCATTATCTAAACGAACCTAAATGAAAAAAAAAAAAAAGAAACAAAAGTAATTCAGTAACTTAACTTCCATTAGTTTCCATCAAACTTCATATTCTCGTGTTAAAATATAACCCGACCTTGTTTATACAACAATCTTTTGCGTCTTAGATTTAAATAGATCCAAATCATTTTTATAACATGCGGATTTATTTGCATATTATGTGATGGTTTTTTTATAAATAAATAAATTAATAAATTAACTTTTTTTTATTTTTTGGTGAAATAAATATGCATTTAAAGGCTTTAGCTTTTTCTTTTTTTTTAAGGTACATATGGGCTCTGCGACAGAAGAAAGAAAGACTTGGTAGAGAAATGTTGACAGTGTCAACAATATATCTATCCGTAAGGATAATTTCCACGATCCGATTGGTACTTGTGATGGACGGGGACCCCTCTAGTCGTCACTCTAATTATGTCAGCCTTGTGACATCTTAGTTATGCCCTATGATAAAAAATTATTCCCACTACTCATTTTATAAGAAAAGTAGTATAAGAAAAGTATTCTCTAAAAATATATCAAATTAAATCACGTCACGTTACATTACATTACATTAATTTATTAAAAAAAATAATATTAATATTTGTTCGATTATCAAGAGGTACAACCCATCATAAGCAGTACTTTTTATATAACAATATATATTTGTATTAAATCTCGTAATATAATCTATATATGTTTCTTTAGTTTCATGGTGACAAGAAATCTAGGTGAAAGAAAGAGAGAAAAAAAATCATTCAATCCATCTATTCTTGCTATACAAATTTGTGCCAAACATGACGAAACTTATAACTCCTACATTTTAAACCTATTGGCTTTCTTATGCTATGAACAACATGGGCATTCCATTGATTGTGTTTTTCTTGAGTTGTGCAAAAGCTTCGACAAACCCAACAAAACCAAAACAAAATTGACTTGACGATTTGATTTTTTTAATTTTCATTTTAGAAAAACATTAACTTTTCATGGACAACAAATGGCAAGTTTTTCTTGGACCTTAGTAGTGGTGACATCATCATTTTCTCGTCATCTAATGACGTAACCCTCTGCAAGGCAAACATTTTTCCACCGTACCACTTTAATTTGTTTGTCAACCAAGGAAATCACCTATTATATGTTTTTTTTTTATTGTTTTTATATGGGTTGTTTTTTAAATGTTTAAAAGGATAAAAAAAATATATGAAAAAAAACTAAAAAAAAATCAATTAACCTTATCGGACCGCTCTCTTACTCGGTGAGTGTAGCATGACTTTTCTAATCAATAAGATAAATGTCCACCTCACATGCAATGACAATTGTCTGCCCTGTCCTGTTGATTGGACACTCTCACTTAATTGGATGTCATGGATGGAGATAAGCAAA
This sequence comes from Pterocarya stenoptera, assembly GCA_003123785.1. Lineage (NCBI taxonomy): Eukaryota > Viridiplantae > Streptophyta > Magnoliopsida > Fagales > Juglandaceae > Pterocarya > Pterocarya stenoptera. Next base: position 95,775 of record QEOT01007297.1, on the reverse strand, counting down.
ATCATGGAAAATGCGTTTTTGTCTCTTGCAGATAATTTTATTATATTAAATAATCATAAAATATAGTTTGAGATGAAATTTTATTATTATGAACATTCATAATTTTTAAATATATATTTATAGTCTTATATTATAAAAATTTTAATTTTAATTTTTTTATGCTATTTGCTTGAGTGGTGTGTTAAACATACATCGAGCGAATTTTTTATTTGATATTTTTTTATTACAAAAATTTTTCACAAAATTACAATACATTCTTATCTGGTCGGATCACCAATTCGTATCAACATACCAACAAAATTAAGCTCTACAAACCCAAAAATTTGAAGTATAAAATTTACTATAAATGAAGTTAATAATTACTCATTAATGTTAATGTGGAAAATTGCAATTTGTTGACTTTGTCCATGGAATAAAAACCATACATAGCTATATATATATATATATATATATATAACTCTGACACGCATGTTGGGCAGGCGTGCGCTTTACCTTTTCCAAAGTGGACGGAACAGTGTCCACTAGTGTCCAGAAATGAAAAGAGCAAAAGGAAAGAAAACGATGGGAGAGAAGTATTGACAACGTCAAAGTATGGATCGGATTCTGGATAGTTTCCGGGAGCATGATGCGCGTGCGACGTCGGAGTCAGACCACCTTGTCTTCGTCATCGTCAACCCAATTCTTTTAATTAACGTAAATTGATTATGAAATACTCGGTTCCCATATTTCCACGAAAATATCATCCAATTTCTTTCGTTTTTCCTTTTCTCTAATCAGCGCTTAAATTTAAATGCGTAGTCCCTCTAATAATAGTCCAATATTTCTGTTCCTAGACCAAGAAAAAAATGAAATGATAGGTAGACAAACTTTATACAAGTTTTACATAATTATCTATTAAAATATTAATTTATATTAAACTTATCTGAATTTAATTTAATATTCTTGGATATAATTTTAAAACTAATAATATTGTAATAGATAATTCTGTAAAAATTGTACAGCAGTTGTCTACCTCTCAATTCACAACATGAAATACAACCATTTGCTGCACTCAATATCGTCGCAAAAAGTAGCTTATTTTACCGCAATTAGTATTTCCATCTATTGTAAGAAGCATCACAAAAGTATCTTGCGGTTATAAATTTTTTGTCACAAATATAGTGGACATTTGTGGCGATATTTCTTGTCATAAAAAGTCACATTTCCTGATGCAAAAAATCTACAAACCAGGATTACATATGGTCACATATACTTTTTACAACGATTTGTGTTGCCCTTATTTGCGGCAAAAAAGAAGAGAAAAAAAGAAAAAAAACACACATTTTATATTATATTACGATACACAAAGCAATTACACAATTGTACTACACAATGCCAAATTTCAAACCAGAATTTAAGAGAGAAGACAAAAAATAAACCATATTAAAGACATAATCTAAGGCATAAGAAAGCAAATGCAAAAGCTTATTAAACCAAAACCTATGTTAACTGCTAGAATGTATAAAATGTTTGAATGAATATTTCTCTCATTAAACAGAATGAATTTACATGAGGCTCTTATATAGACATGAGCCAGAGTGTTGTCTGTACAATGCTGCAATGCAGCAGGGTGCTAGAATATTCCATGCTAGCCTTAGGTTTGTTACAAGAAACGGTTTGTTGCCATATTCAGAGGATGAGTTGTGTGCGTTGTGCATGCATTCTGTTACGTGACAGTAATGGAATCCTTGCAGTGTAGGGCTCGTGAGTTGGCCTTTATGGGAGAGACATTTTTAGCCTTGACAGCCCCCCTCAAGTCAAGTTGCAGATGCTGCAAACGGAGACTTGAACATAAAAAATTAAACCGAGAAGCAGTTAATGGCTTAGTGAATAGATCAGCTAGTTGGTCCTTTTCAGAAATAAAATTGACATGCAGTGATTTGTTGAGAACCCGACCACGTACGAAGTGAAAGTCGATCTCAATATGCTTTGTTCGTGCATGGAAAACAAGGTTGGAGGAGAGGTAAGTGGCATCCAAATTGTCACAATAAAGAAGAGGTGCCCGAGTGAGTTTAAGCTGAAGATCCTTGCATAGATATTGAATCCAAATTACCTCTGCAGTAGCATTTGCTACAGCTTTAAATTCAGCTTCTGTGGAAGATCTTGCCACAGTATGTTGCTTCTTTGAGGACCATGAAATGAGGTTATGACCAAAAAAGGTGCAGTGACCACTAGTAGAACATCTGTCATCAGGGCATCCAGCCCAATCGGCACATGAAAATGCTGTGATGTTCGAAACAGAGGAAGCTGAGATTTGCAAACCAACTGAGGAGGTGTATTTGAGATACCGCAAGATGCGTTTAACTGCCTGCCAGTGTGGGAGCCGAGGAGCATGCATGAATTGGCAAACTTTTCCCATTGCAAAAGCAAGGTCTGGTCTCGTGAAGGAGAGGTATTGCAGAGAACCCACTGTACTTCGATATAATGTAGGATCTTCAAACACATTTCCGGAAAATGCACTAAGTTTTTCCGAGATTGACATTGGTGACTTGACAGGCTTAGCTAGGTGCATTTTGGTTCTTTGCAACAAGTCAGTGATATACTTTTGCTGAGTAAGGAGGAGACCATCTGAATTGGGAGTAGCTTCGATGCCCAGAAAGTAGTGTAAATCACCAAGATCAGTGATCGGGAAGTCCTGTCGCAACGAAGAGATAAGGTCCGAAATACACTGTGATGAAGAACCAGTGATTAATAGATCATCTACGTATACTAAGAGAAAAATAGTGGTGGAAGTAGAAAATCTTAAAAATAATGATGGATTTGCCGAAGATGTGATAAAACCCAGTTCAAGTAGCTTTGAGCTCAAGCGAGAATACCATGTCCTTGGTGATTGACGGAGACCATAAAGTGCTTTATGTAACCTGCACACATAGGAAGGAAACTGAGAGTGAAAGAACCCAGGGGGTTGAGCCATGTATACTGTCTCTTCGAGAGGACCGTGCAAGAAGGCATTTTGCACGTTAAACTGTTGGATTGGCCATTGATTTGTCACTGCTACTGCAAGAACAAGCCGGATTGTTGTGGTTTTCACAACCGGACTGAAGGTCTCTTCAAAATCAATTCCAAATTGTTGAAGGAATCCTTTGGCAATGAGACGCGCCTTTCTTCGTTCAATAGAACCGTTTGACAATCGTTTAGTTCGGAAGACCCACTTGCATGGAACAATGTTGTTGGCTTGAGATGGAGGAACTAAAGACCAGGATTTATTGTCAAGGAGGGCATTGAATTCCTTGGCCATTGCTTCTCTCCATTCAGCGTATTTTTGAGCAATGGTATAACAGGTTGGTGTTTCGGGAACAAAATCAGATGCTGTAAGCAGTGCTCGAGGAGGAGGCAATGTAATTGTTCCATCTGTGAAGTGCCGAGGACGAAGACTGTTTGTTTGTGATCGTGTTACCATTGAATGCGCATGTGGTGGATCAACTGAAGATGTCGAGTTATGTAGTGGTGATGTGTTCTGAGGGGATGAGGAAGTCTGAGATGGGGATGAAGCTTGAGATGGTGAGGAAGACGATGTGGAAGGAAGAGTTAATGGAGAGGGAGGTGGGCTGAGGATTGAGGAAGGAAGTAATTGGGCTGATGGAAAATTAAAGTGAGGAAGGGCCACGTGAGTAGGAGTTGGGGTAGGTTGGGTTTCGGGCATTGCAGAAAAGGAAAATTTGGACTCATTGAATTTTACATCTTTGGAAGTGTATATGCGGCCCGTTGGAATGTGATAACACAGAAAACCTCTGTGATTTGGACTAAAACTGAGAAAGACACAAGAGACAGACTGGTATGAAAATTTCTGAGAATTATAGGGAGTTGTTAATGGCCAACATCAGCACCAAAAATCCGAAGAGAGTGATAATCGGGATGTTTTTGATGTAGAAGAAAATGAGGTGAGAAATTATTAAGTGACGGAGAAGGGAGGAGGTTTATTAAATACACGGTATGGAGAAAAGCATAGTGCCAGAATGAGAGTGGGATGGATGCTTGGGCAAGTAGAGCAAGTCCTGTGTTGACTATATGTCGATGCTTTCGTTCAACAATGCCATTTTGAGTGTGAGTATGCGGACAAGTAATACAATGATTAATTCCACATGAGGCTAAGTAAGATGAAAAAGTTGAAAACTCTCCACCCCAATCGAATTGAAATTCTTTAATTTTGGAATTAAATTGAAGTTCAATGTAAGCTTTGAATTGAACAAATGTGTGAAATGCTTGTGATTTGTTTTGGAGAGGGAATAGCCAAGTGTGACAAGAGAAATCATCAACAAAACTTATATAATATTTATAACCAAACTGTGATACATGTGAGGAGGGTCCCCATAAGTCTGAAAATATTAGAGCAAAGGGAGAAGAGGATCGGTGACTCCGTGTATGAGCTGGAAGTCTATGAGACTTTGCCTTGGCGCATGCATCACAGAAGGTTGGAAAAGAGGAGGGATCATAAGGCAGATCATGCTACTGGAGGATAGTTCAAACAAGTCTTATTGAAGGGTGGCCGAGCCGATGATGCCACATTGGAACAGAGAGTGAGCCGATGATGCCACACGGTAATAGCAAGCAATCCTTGCCCTTCACTAGTGTTCACTTTATGTGACATAGGCACTTTCAATCAAGGGTCATTCAAGCCCATACCTCCCTCCTCCAGAAGTCTAAAGTCGTGCAAGAGATAGTTCACTTCATTTTATCACTTCTTCACCTCGTTATTAGAGAAAAACCCAAAAGAGCTCTCTCAGACAGATTTCTGAGTCATTTTACGTTGAAATTTTTGACTATTTATAAATAATTTCTCACAATGACTCATTCATAATACTTGTTTTTATTTGAGTTTAGTTTTCATGGATATCTTATTTGTTTCATTTTGTGGTCATATGTTTGGTCAAAAGTTGTTTTAACCATAGAAACGTCATTTTAGGCTTTAAATTAGAGAGTATGTTATATTTTGTAGTTTTTGATCAAACTAGTGGACATATTTTTATCTGAAAATTTTATGGAGTGTTGTTAACATGTGTTTATGAATTCTTATTGAGGATTTTTTGCATGAATAAAGCTTTTAATGAAATATTTTCTTAAATCTAGAAATTTAGAAACTAGAAGTGAAACAATAGTTTTTATTTTGAGAAAGTTTGATTATTTCGTGGTTTAATCTTATTCCAATGGTTTTGATATTTTTATTTGATAATACTAAGTCTCTTATAAGCATGTTAGGATATTATTTTGAAGATATTTAGTATTAGTTTCAAAAATATGATTTTTATACGAGAGGATACTCGGTTAGTCCAAAGGCTTGATGTTTTTGGTTAGATCCTTATTTTGGTTGATTTCTAACCATGTGATTTTGAGTTCAAAGCTTAGATATGTTTTAGGATATATTTTTAAATCATGTGATGTTTTAGTTTGAAGATCTCATCTTTTTAAGCCATGGATCAAGAGATTGATCAAAGCTAGTCAAGGAAAAGTTTATGTTTTCGGACTAAGTGTAGAACAAAAAATTCCAAGTGTTGTTTTGTGATTTTTGGTGACTTTTATTTGATGATTTAAAGCATGATTGTTCTTAGGATGATATTATGAATATGTTAGTAGTAAAATTTGATTTTTTGAATTCTTAGAAATGTTTTGAACAAGGTCAAAACTTGTAATTTAAGGATTTATTTTTTATTAAAAAGTTTGGAGTTTTTTACTAAAATGTTTGATCGTGAAGATTAGTATTTGTTTTAATGGATGTTTTAAGTATATAAATTTAGGATAAGAAGATTTTTGTAGCAAAATATCGGTTTAATCATGAATTTTGAAGTTAGAAGAATTACAACAAAAATCGAGAGAAATGACCTATGGGTGTTTCGGCCATTATGAGTTTTTAATGATTGTATTTTGTTTAAATTTTTTGAAGATCTCATCTTTTTAAGCCATGGATCAAGAGATTGATCAAAGCTAGTCAAGGAAAAGTTTAAGTTTTCGGACTAAGTGTAGAACAAAAAATTCCAAGTGTTGTTTTGTGATTTTTGGTGACTTTTATTTGATGATTTAAAGCATGATTGTTCTTAGGATGATATTATGAATATGTTAGTAGTAAAATTTGATTTTTTGAATTCTTAGAAATGTTTTGAACAAGGTCAAAACTTGTAATTTAAGGATTTATTTTTTATTAAAAAGTTTGGAGTTTTTTACTAAAATGTTTGATCGTGAAGATTAGTATTTGTTTTAATGGATGTTTTAAGTATATAAATTTAGGATAAGAAGATTTTTGTAGCAAAATATCGGTTTAATCATGAATTTTGAAGTTAGAAGAATTACAACAAAAATCGAGAGAAATGACCTATGGGTGTTTCGGCCATTATGAGTTTTTAATGATTGTATTTTGTTTAAATTTTCCTAATTTGATATTTGAGTTGAAGAAAAAATTTCTATGAGGAATATAAATTTTGGTGATTTTTGGAGTTAGGATGAAAAATCTTTAAATTGGGTAAAATGGTCATTTTCTCACATGTAGAGGGTAATTGTTAGTGATTAAATTTCTAACTTTTAGAATTATTATTCACAGTTCCTCATAATCGCGCTTGAATTCTTATAGAACATGACGATCGAGGTAAGTTAGTTTTTAACTTACTATCAATTAAATGTGTATGGGTGAAAAGTAAAGGAGCTACAGTGTATGTATGTATGTTATCATATGTGGCATGCCAAGTCATTACATATTCATCTGTTATACAGAATATATTCTGTTACAAATTGCTCATTTGTTATGCAAGATATTCTGTCACGTATTACTATTCATTGCAAGTACATCTCGTTAAGTATGCCACCTGTTACATATATCTTATGTCATATAATATTCACAGTTGCAAGTATGTTATGTTAAATATGTTGTATGTTACATGTTATGTCATGTTACAAAATATTATCTTTTATATGTTATTTCATGTTACGAAATGTTTCTATCTCAACTAAGTCATATCTTTTGAGTTACATTCAAGTTATGTTATGTTCAAGTTAAGCTCATGTTATCAGTTAAGTTGTACTACGGTAAAGGATGATATTTGCTGCTTGGTATTGTAATTACGGTCAAGGCTTATGCGTTGTCGAGTACTGCGGTTAAGGATTATAATCTGCCATTCTACATAAGGGTATATCAGTTAAATTATACTACAGTCAAGGATGATACGTGCTGCCTGGTACTGCGGTTAAGGCTTTGCGCTGTCGAGTAGTATGGTGAAGGAGTAAAATCTACTGTACTATAATCATCATATTAAGTCAAGTTTCAGATCAAGTTCATGTTAAGTTAAGTCTCAGATCAAGTTTATGTTAAGCCAAATCTCAGTTTAAGTCTTGTTCAGTTTAAGCAAATCAAGTTTAGTTCACGCTTCAGTTTAAATTATGTCAAATTTGTTATGTCGTACACCAAGTTTTGCTATAATTACTTATAATTTTGATTATGCATTTAAGTTTTTACTGCCATGCATGCATCATTAACCTGTGCTGAGGATTTCTATTAACTTACTGAGATTTGTAATTAAATTTCACTATGGTAGCCCCAACTACCATTCCTTCCGAATGGTAGCTCTTGTTTCAAGACTTGAAGGAGAACCGGGATTTGATCAACTATACACGGTCAATTAACAACATCAATGATAATATAGTAATTAATTTAAATTACTATTTGTACAATGAAGTTGCATCTCTAGTACTCTTTTGATCATAGCCAATTTGGATTAGAGTTATGATCTTAGTTATTTAGTATATCCTCTTGTATAAAGTATGTTTTAAGTATTTGAGATATTTTCAGTTTGGTGCATAGTATTACTAAATAAAAAAATTTATCTACTGTAAATATTGCATAATGCTAAATGCATGTTAGGAACATTGCATATTTAATTGTCATGAACGGGGGCAGGTAACCTTGTGTTGCATGTTCCGACGGTTTAGATGTCCATCCGATCCCAAGCGGAATCTGGAGGTATCACATATTCTACTTCTGTAGTTGATAAAATAATAGGAGATTCTAGCGTTGCTTTCCAACTAATAGCAGAGCCACACAAGGTGAAAGTATAGCCTGTCATAGATCTTCTCTTGTTTAAGGCCCTAGTATATTAAATATCAACCTAACCAACAACCATTGAACTGAAATTAGTTTCTTTATCAAAGACTAACCCAAAATTTGAAATGCCTTTCAAACACCAAAGTATCCATTTCACAACTCGCCAATGAATCTTACCCGGATTAGCCATATACCAGCTAACAAAACTCATTGCCTGTGAAATGTCTGGACGAGTGCAAACCATTGCATACATAATACTACTCACTGCACTAAAATATGGAACATTTGACACATATTGTTTCTCCTCATCAGTCTGAGGAGATAGGGATGCTGAAAATTTAAAGTGCGTAGCAAGTGATGTGTACTCACTGGTTTGGAATTGGATATTCCAAATCTCTCAAAAACTTTCTCAACTTACTTTCTCTGGGACAAGTACATATTTCTAACTTTCCTATCTTTGTGGATTTCTATCCCAAAATTTTTTTTGCAGCGTCATTTCAAATTCATTACTAAGTTGAGTTTTCAATAAGCAAACATCTAACATGCTTTTGGATGCAATAAGCATGTCATCAACATGGAGTAGTAAATAGAAAGATCCATCAGACAGCTATATGTGGTAAGCACAACTACCATAACTACTTTTCAAATGACCATGATTAATCATTAAAGTGTCAAAGTGTTTATACCATTGCCTTAAACATTGCTTCAAACCATATAATGATTTATTCAATTTATATGCGTGATCTTCTTTACCTTCAACATTGAATCCCTCTGGTTGATGTATATAAATGATCTTTTCAAGCTGATCATGGAAAAAATATGTTTTAATATCAATTTGTTATAACTCCAGATCATACAAAGCAACACACGGGTTGAGCTGTGTTTCACAACTGGAGAGAAAAGTTCATTGAAGTCCATACATTCTCTTTGACTATAGTCCTTTGCAACTAAGCGTGCCTTGTACCTTGCATCTGCAACACCCTGAATTCTTTCTCTTCTTTTGAAGACCCATTTGCACCCAACAACCTTCATTTTCTTAGGAAACTTAACCAACACCCAGTTTTGGTTTTTATGAAGAGAATTAATCACTTTAGTCATCGATGTGCACTACTTTGCAGATTCCTTACTGTTGACAGCTTCTGAATACCTGGAAGGCTCCTGACCATCAATGCCCTTTGCCATAGTAGGTGCTTACATCAACATATTTGCATGAGAATATATTTGAGGTAGCCTGATCCGTCTCCTCTATCTACTAATATCTACACTGTAGTCTTGCTCACGTTGTGCACAATTATCAAAATCATGTTTATCAGCAATAGCATGATCTTAGGTGCTGCCCGACACCCATTGTGAAGCTTCAACCTGCAACTCCACTTTTTTGCCATTACCCGGTTCTTCACCTCTAGAAATAGTAAACTTCTTTCTCAAATTAAGTATGGATTATTCATTAAATACAACATCTCTGCTAATTACAAATTTGAGTGATTTAGGATTAGTACACATCAATCTGAATCCTCTCAACCCATTGGCATATCTAGTGAATATGTCTTTCTTTGCCCTTGGCTCAAGTTTTCTTTCATTAATATGAAAATATGCAAGAAAACCAAAAATTCTCAAATTTGAATAATCAGCGGGAGTTCCAGACCATACCTAATTTGGAGCTTTCAATTCAAAAGTTGTGATTGGAGAACGATTAGTCAAATAACAAGTTGTGTTGACTGCTTCAGCTCAGAAATCTTGAGACAAGCCAGCATTCGAAAGCATACTGCAAGCTCTCTCGAAGAGAGTCCTATTCATTTGCTACTCTATTTTGCTGTGAAATGTGTCTAATTGTACAATGCCTGACAATACATCAAGCTAACATATGCAAAATTCTATTCTATTGTTAGTTCGAAGTCTCTTTACCTTCTTGCTTGTTTGATTTTCAATCAAAACGTTCTATATTTTAAAGTTAACAAATACATCACTCTTTTGTTTCAGAAAATAAACCCAGACCTTTCTTAAATAGTCATATATGAATGTGAGTAAATACTGTACATCACTTATTGATGGAACAGAAGATGGACCCCAAAGGTTAGAATGAATATTGTCCATAGTACTTTTGGTTCTGTGAACACCTGTAGTAAATTGTTTCTCAAAGACAATGCTCACAAAAGTCAAGTTTCTCTATCTTTTGATCGCACAACCAACCATTCTTACTCAGAATAGACATTCATTTTTCACTCAGATGACCCAAACACATATGCCAAAAATGAGTAATGTCTGAGTTTGGATCATCTGAAATAGATACAGTAACTACACTTATCATTGTACTGCCTTAAAGGAAATAAAGACCATTAGTCTTATCTCATTTCATTAAAACCATAGAGCCCTTACTAGCTCTAATAACTCCATCTTCACCGATGTACCAGAAACCTAAAGAATCAAGAGTGCTTAAAAAAAATAAGATTTTTCTTCAAATCTGAGATATGTTGAACGTTAGATAAAGTTATGATAATCCCATCAAATCTTTTAATCCTAACTGAACCAATCCCAGAAATCTTACAGGCCATATCATTCTCCATCAGAACAGAACCACCGTTGACAAGTTCATAGGGGTGAACTAGCCTTTTTTGGGACGCGTATGAAACGTACAAGTCAAGTCCATATTCCACTCATCACCAAAGTGACTGTTAGAGTCGCTTATTACTAAGAAAATATCTGAGCTATTAGACTTATCATCAGCAATGCTAACGACATTAGAGGAACTAGTACCTTCCACCTTATTTTTCAGTCTAGGACACCCATTTTTGTAAAGACCAAACTCATGACAGTAATGACACTTAACATTTTTCTTATTAAACTTTGACTCTGAGTTACCTCTTGATTTACCCCTATCTCGCTTTGAACCTCTTTCACTGGATCTATCCATGCTAGAGGAATCTTTAACCAACAACCCAAGATTTCACATATAGAATCAAGTTCACAAAATTATCAGATGACATAGACAACAAACACAAAATAATTAAGGCTTGATCTTCTTCGATTCAAGCTTAATTTTATTATATCATTGAGTTCTTCAAGCTTAATTTAATAATTTTATTAAATTCATCTAGATATTCAAAGATAGGAGTACCTTCATTCATTTTGATAGTTTATAACTGTTGCTTCAAATACAACTGGTTTGTGAGCGACTCCTATATATATACAGAATCTCAAGTTTTTTTCAAAGACCAACATCGGTCTTTTCATCAGCAACCTCTCACAAAACTTCATCAAATAGTGACAACAGAATATCACTATGTGCTTTCTCCTCATCTTCCCTTGTCGGTATAGGAGATTCATCTGACACCTTCCCATCCTAGACCTTTGACAAACCTTATTGTTGTAGCAAAGCCTTCATCTTAATGTGTCATAGACTGAAACTACTCTGACCATCAACTTCTCTACTTCAAATTTTGTCACAGTCATCCCTCAAGATCTTCTATAGAGCCTGGTGCTATGATACTAGTTTGTTGGGATTAACTAATTATCAATGGCTAATTTGAAGTATAATACCAGAAGCAAACAAAAGAAAAATCGACAATCACACACACAGAACACCAATATTTAAGTGGTCCAACTTTGAACAAGCCTACATTCACTAGTGGGATCGGTCTCGATGAAGTTATTGTGTGTCAAAGGTGAAGTACAAGAGAGTAATCATGAAATCTCCTCAATCCCAAGTCCCAATACAGCCAAAGACTCATTGATCAAACAAAAGGAGGTTTATGTCTGTTCTGGCTGCAATACTATACAATTCCTCTCCAAAAAACATATTTTTATAATTAACGGCATAGGTACTAGGTTTTATGTATATTCATTTGAGCGAACAATCTATCTAGCACTCGCTCGAACTGGCTATCGAGTTAGTGTCGAGTAAACAATCTGTCTGGGTCTCACTTGAGTGGGTATAGCGAGGGGATATCTAACGAACAATCTATCTAAGGGTTTGCTTGAGTGGTATGTCCGTGGCTCGAGTGAATAGTTTAGAATGACACTTTTTTAACAGGAATCAAACCACCATTCAATAGGGGATTGTTTTAGTGCGCATTTAGTAAAAAAAATACACGCCGGCAAGTGGTGTAAGAACTCCGAATAAAAAGACTCATTGTATTGACTAGATTAGAAATTGGAAGTTTTCTTGAGCCATTTAATTTCATCATCCTTTTGGGTCATATGATATCATCGTCTGCGTTTGGGTCATATGATATCCTTTTGGAAACTTGAGGCACACCAAATAGACAAATGGAAGGAACGTAATAGCACTACTACCCAATCAGAATATTTCCAGCACGCAACGGCCTTTACGCAATTCGCTTACGTTGCACAATTATAAAAACAATTATGTTCCTCATTTGTTATTTTCGATTAATTAAGGGCCATCATGTTCAAAACTCCATGCAGATTCACGATCTTCTCATTGTATGATGAGTTGAAATGCTTTCACTTTCAAAGTACAATAAAGGATTTCATCTAGAATTTTTCAATTCACATTACAAGAAAATGAGTATTTATAAAAGTTATTTTTGACGAAAATAATTATTTGTATAGAGAATATTAATATTTCGATAGAAAATAATCATTTTCATAAAAAATAACTAATATCAAATAAGTAATTTTCTTACAGTATCGTCACTTCATCAAGATAGATGATTCAAATTAAAGGTATTTTGCGGCGGTATTTGCACTGCAATAGGAGTACTTAAAATTGCTCCAATAAGACATTTGGAAGGGTTGATATTAGAGCTGTGCGGCGACTCAGAATTCACTACAATTAAAAGGTTTTTACGACGATTTTATTTCTAACAACCAGCAAATTACCGCAAAAAATCTAATTTCTTGTAGTGCCAGTGTAGCTGTCCAAAAACTCCAATTGTCTTTGGACCTGATTGAATTTTGGATTTTTCTTAAGGAAAAAAAAAAAAAAGGGTAATTCAGTAACCAAACTTCCATTAATTCATGAAACTTCATATTCTCTCGTGTTAAAATATAATTCGACCTTGTTTATACAAAAATCATGTACGTGTCAGATTTTAGGATATCAAACCCCTTTTATAATACGCTGATTTATTCTGGTGTTATATATGTGAAGATAATTTTTCTTTGGGTTAATAAATAAATTAATAATAATTTTTTTTAAAGCTATATGTGGGCTCTACTAAAGAAGAAAGAAAGAAGCGTTGACAGTGTCAACTAGACGACTATATATCTATCCGTTAGGATAATTTCCACGATCTAGTTGGTACTTGCGATGGACCCCTCTAGTCGTCACTCTAATTATGTCAGCCCTATGAAAAAAAATCTCCCCACATCGTGTTTCGTAGTCATCTTATCATGAAAAGTATTATATATACTTATATAAAAAGAATGGTAAATTTATAATATAATATGATTTTATATAATACGTTAAATTTATTTTATAATAAAAATAATTTTATAATCAATCGTATCAAATTAAATTATATTAATTTATAAATTTATTTTTATAAAATCTTTTTACGATTGAAATAGTTTTCTTTTCATATATCAATCTGTATTTGTATTAAATCTCGTAATATAATCTATGTTTCTTTAGTTTTATGGTGACGAGAAATCTATTGGCTATACAAGTTTGTGCCAAACATGGCAAAACTTGTAACCCCTACATTTTAAACGTATTGGCTTTCTTATGCTATGAACAAAATGGGCATTCCATTGATTTTGTTCTTCTTGAATTGTGCAAAAGCATGGGCAAACCCAACGAAAGCAAAACAAAATTGACTTGAAGATTTGATTTTTTTAATTTTCTTTTTAGAAAAACACAGACCATTAATTTTTCATGGACAACAAATGGCAAGTTTTTCTTGAGCCTTAGTAGTGGTGACATCATCGTTTTCTCGTCATCTAATGACGTAACGCTCACTGCAAGGCTAACATTTTTCCACGACTTTAATTTTGTTTGTCACCAAGGAAAATGCTGCATAACTACAAAATCATCTATTATATGTTTTATTGTTTTTATATGGATTTGTTTTTTAATGTTTAAAAGTATAAAAAAATATATGAAAATAAAAAAAAAATCATTTAACCTTATCGGACCACTCTCTTAGTCGGTGAGTGTAGCACGACTTTTCTGATCAATAGGATAAATGTCCACCTCACCTGCAATGACAAATAATTGTCTGCCGTGTATTGACAGCTCTCTAGTTGTTGATTGGATACTCTCATTTAATTGGATGTCATAGATCGAGATAAGCAAAATCATGAGAAATTCTATAGGCTACTTTTACACAATCATGTGATATAAAATTAACGTGTCTTGGTAATGTGTTTGTCTCTATATAATTCTAGAGAATTTTATTATATTAAGAAATCATAAAATATACTTTGAGATGAAATTTTACCGTTAAGAACATTTAGAAGTATATATTTATACTGTTATATTATAGAAATTTTAATTTTTACTTTTCTAAACTATTCGTTCGAGTGGTGTGTCGAGTATGCATCGAGTGAATTCTTTGTCAAAACTTCACTCGAGCGAAGAGCGAACACGCATCAAGCAAACTCTTTATCTAAATTTTACTAGAGCGAGTATCGAACAAACTTTCTATTTGATATATATATATATTTTTTTTTTATTGGTATAGACACACCAACAAAATTAAACTCTACAGTCTACAAACCCAAAAATTTGGAGTATAAAATTTACTATAAATGAAGTTAATAATTACTCATTAATTTTAATGTGGAAAATCTGTGTGCAATCTGTTGACTTTGTCCAGGCAAAAAAAAACATACACAGGTATTTAAAATATTTATATATATATAAAATTCTGACACGCATGTTGGGCAGGCGTGAGCTTTACCAAAGTGGAAGAATCAGTGTCCACTAGTGTCCAGAAATGAAAAGAGAGAGAGAGAGGAAAGAAATCGATGGGAGAGAAGTATTGACAACGTCAAGTATGGATCGGATGGGATGGTTTCCGGGAGCATGATGTGCGTGCGTAGGCTGTTATTGGATGTTGAATTGAGTTGAGTTGAATTGAATTGAGATTATAAAATATTATTAGAATATTATTTTTTAATATTATTATTATTTTAAAATTTGAAAAAGTTGAATTATTTATTATATTTTATATTAAGATTTAAAAAAATTATAATGATTAGTTGAGATAAATTAAATTGGGTTGAGGATCCAAACGAAACACGTGGTCAATCCAACTCTTTTAATTAACGTAAATTGATTATGAAATACTCGGTTCCCATATTTCCACGAAAATATCATCCAATTTCTTTCGTCTTTCCTTCTCTCTATTCAGCGCTTAAATTTAAATGCGTAGTCCCTCTAATAATAGTCCAATATTTCCGTTCCTAGACCAAGAAAAAATGAAATGATAGGTAGAATCTTATACAAGTTTTACATAATTATCTATTAAAATATTAATTTATATTAAACTTATCTGAATTTAATTTAATATTCTTGGATATAATTTTAAAAATAATAATATTGTAATAGATAATTTGGTAAAAATTGTACATCAGTTGTGACCTCTCAATTCACAACAAGAAATACAACCATTTGCGACACTCAATATCGTTGCAAAAAGTAACTTATTTTGCCGCAATTAGTATTTCTATCGTTGCAAAGCAGTCTTGTAAGAAGCGTCATAAAATGTATCTTGCGGCCATAAACTTTTTGTTGCAAATATAGTGGACATTTGCGGCGATATTCATTGTCGCAAAAAGTCACATTTCCTGATGCAAAAACTCTACAAACTAGGGTTACATATGGTCGCATATACTCTTTAAGGCGATTTGTGTCGCCCTTATTTGTGGGAAAAAAAAAAAAAAACACACACATTTTACATTATATTACAATACACAAAGCAATTACACAATTGTCTAACTAAACAATGTCCAATTTCAAACTAGAATTTAAGAGATAAGAAAAAAAGAAACCATATTAAAGACATAATCTAAGACATAGACTTAGAAACATGAGAAAGCAAATGCAAAAGCTTATTAAACCAAAACCTATCTTAACAAATAAAAATTACAACAAGAAATAAAGAAAACTCCTAAAACTCAAGGAAAGGACCAAACCAAATAGATAGGCTGGCATTTGCAATGATTGTTGTCTGTAAGTTTTTATCCAAGGAATCTTGCATTGACAGTGATAGTAACATTTGAGTTTTTTAATAGAAGCACGCTGCACTCACAATGATAGCCTGATATTCAATATTGTAATACTTGTATAACTTGAACACTAGTTTTCAAAACACTAAATGGTGAATGGTGGTAAAATGCATTTTCGATTGCCATCTTTCTCATTTTCATAGGCAATGTATTTTCCTTGATTGCCATCTCTCTCATTTTCAAAACACTAACATGTACCAAACACAATCAATTAATGTCTTGCCTAAAAGATCTATTTTTATAGACATTTAATGCAATAGAGATACTATATGGAATTCTAGTGTGTGCAAGTGTTAGCAAACTTGTATAGCAACTAACAACACGTAGTGAAGACTCCATAATGAGAACCCTAGTGCTCACCAACTTATGTTTTAAACTAGTGTCACTTCTGTTTTGTTGAGTTACCTATATCAAAAAACTTATGCTGGACGAGGTTATTTAAACTCATTAGATGATTAGTATTTCTTTTACAGTCATAAATAGAAATGGGCAGTTGAACAGCAAGTGTAGGTTCTACATAAAACACGAAAATCACGACATCCTTGATTCTCCACAGAACTCCACAAAACAATCCCAACTCGCGAGGCTCTCATTCACATTCATAACTACACAATTATCTCATCACTTCAATACATAGTTCACTAATCACAAATAATCTTAACAATATATATTTCACAATTCCATATGCAGCCATTAGTGGCATACCTCTTCGCATGCAGAGTTTATAGGGCTCAAGCTCTTTTAAAATTTTTAAATATGCAAAACAGTTGACAATAAGATGACAGTAACCAAAAAGACTAATTGATATAGAGGCTAAGTGAAGTAGCAACAGTGTGTCAGTGGGCAGATGGCGTGGGGAGTGGCGGGAGAAAACTCAGAGGAGAGAAATAGCATATCAGTTGGGAAAGGAAGAAAGAAGGGGGGAAAGTATGGGATACGAAAAACACAACGTTTTGGGGGGTTTTTTGTTTTCTCTTTTGAACTTTTGCGATGGTTTAATGTCGCCGCAAAAGACTAAAGACACATCGTAATCAATTTTTTTCTTTTTTTGTTTAAGGCCTTTTGCAGCGATTTAATGTTGCCGTAAAAAATAAGAATGTGTTGGAAATTATATTTTTTCGTTTATGGCCTTTTGTAGCGATTTAATTTTGCTGCAAAGACAATAAAATGTGTCAAATTATTTTTTTCCGTTATAATTATTTGTCATGATAGCGTTCGTCACAAAAAGTAACTTTTGGCGACGAGGTTTTGGTTGTTGAAAATGAAATGATGGCAACATGAAAATATTAGCCTTTTGCATCCAAAATAATATCGCCGCAAAAAGTCATATGTTGCAGTGATTTTCATATGTTAGACTTGAATACACCTTTTGTTCTCTCTCTCTCGTGTGTGTGTGTGTGAAATGAGACAAAAAGATTTAAGGGGGCAAATGATCACCTATGGCTAGAATAAAAATATATGAAAAAAGCTTTTAAATAATAAGATAAATGTGTTGAAGGTTCAGAGCAAAAGAAATAAAGGTTCATTTGGCCCTCCCCTATTTCAAGCAAAAAAAAAAAAAAAAATCCCTAATTTCAAGCATTGTTTTCTTTTAAAAAAGAAAACTTTTAGATTTTTCTTTTGGAAAAATGTTATCTATACTTACAATTTTATGCATATAACTATACATGTTGACACGTCAGCTATTGAAATGGTGAAGATTTTGAAACTCAAAATTTGAAATTTGAACAAAAAAAATGAGACTAATATTCAATACGTATTATTGTGTGTAAAACTTTAATTAGAGTAACACTACTATTTATATTAGACTATTTCATCTCTAGTTTTATACATTGATAGGACGCATTTCAAATATATTCATATGTCAACCACTTGTAGATGGTTACTTAAAATAAGTCGCATGATCTTATCAATAAGTACGATTGGAGATAAATATGATAAAATTTATAATAAAGAATAAAATCATCTATATAAAAGATTCTACCACTTATGAATCGTAAAAAAAATTGACTTGACAGTTTTTTGTACAAATATTTATATTGATAAAAATCTATTCAGAGGCCGATTCTCCCAAAAACATCATAACTTGGTAAACTAAGTCTGAGAGCCACGTCACAATTCCCTCTTCAAAGGCTAAACATGAGTTTTTCCCCTCCCTCCTTGTTCTACTCTCTTCTCTCTCTCTCCCTTCGAAGCAAGAGACAGCACAAGAGCCGTTGTTGGGACAACGACATTGAACGTGTCTCAGAGTGTTGTTTAGTATGGTACACTTGTTAGATAGAGAAAGAAAGGATGTAGGTTGTAGAGGAGCTAGAGTAGAATAAGCAATGTGGAGAAGTGTGAGAGGGTTGTGGTGGAACTGCATGGGGGGTGTTAGGATGAATTGGTTATCAATGACAAATTTGAAGTATAATAGTAAAGGTAAACAAAAGAAAAATCGACAATCACACACAAAACACCAAAGTTTAGGTGGTTCAGCTAAGAATAAGCCTACGTCCATTGGTGAGGTCAATCTCAATAAATCCACTATATATCAAAAGTGGAGTCAAGAGAGTAATCATGAAAGCTTTTCAATCCCAAGTCCCAATACACCAAAGACTCACTGATCACACAAAAGAAGGTTTCTCTCTATTTTGGCCACAATATTATATAGTCCCTTTTTCCAAAAAACATGTGTTTATACTTAACGGTGCATGAACTAGGTTTTATGTATATTCGCTTGAGCAAGATGTCAAGCGAAGTTCAAGTGAACAATTTTTGTTTGACACTTGCTCGAGCTGGTTGTTAAGCAAGTGTCGAGCAAATAATCTGCCTGGCTTTCGCTCGAGTTGATTGTCGAGAGAGTGTCGAGCGAACAATCTATTTGGCTTTCGCTCAGGTTGATTGTCGACATAGTGTCGAGCGAATAATCTATCTAGGTCTCGTTCGAGCGGCATATCGAGCGGATGTTAAATGAACAATCTGTCTAAGGGTTCGCTTAAGCGGCATGTCCATAGCTAGACCGAACAGTCTGGAATGACGCTTTTTCAACAAGAATCAAGCCACTATTCAATAAATCCCCACCTTAACTTGAATTCCGTCAAGCATAAACAAAATCCATTAAACCAAGAGCCGACCCCTTCATCAAATCCCTAAAGGAATCATTAACCTTGAACACCAATCAAGTCCAAACAAAGGCTGAACTTGTGTATAGGAACCAATTTCGTAATCATATATGTTGGATTCTCAATGGTGGCAATCTTTTGAGTTGCTATTACACCTTCTGTAACAACCTCTCAAAGAAAATGATATCTAACATTAATGTGCTTGGTTCTTTCATGATACATTTGATTTTTGGTCAAATATATTGTGCTCTGGTTGTCACAAAACGAAGAGACCCCATCTCAGTCCCAAGTCACTGATCAAACCTTTCAAACAAATGACCTCCTTCACTGCTTCTATTGCCGCCATGTATTCTATAACAGCCTGCTAGAAATTCAATAGTAAAATTTCTATAGGCTTTAGGAACATCGTGAAAACACTATAAGTTTTTACGATTCGACTAATCGCGTAGATTTTAGTTTGTCAACATAGCTAGAGTTATCATTCAGTGTGGTGTCAGTAGTGCAATTTCATTTATTTGATGTAGTTAGAAGTGTCAGATTGAGATATGGTCTATTCCATTAGACTCAGTTGATTATTTAGGATTTTATGATGAAATAATCACATTTTCAATATTTGGACGAAACACTTGTTTGAAAATGCGTTTTGCTTATTTTGAGACACTTTGGGATGGATTTCGATAAACTAATTGCACAGTTAGGTTTGTATGAATATTTAGAATTTTACAGTATAAATTTATTTTTTACTTTCCTGGAATGAATAGTAGCCTCAATAATAGTATCTAGTATATTGTTTTCAAAATCACAGTGTGAAATATTCAAATTAGGTTAGAAAAGTTTTATTTGAATACTTGACAAGATCTTAGCCTATACCTACCCCCCAGAAGTCTAAAGTCGTGCAAGACACACTTCATTTTATTTTATCACTTATTCACCCCCTTTTTAGAGAGAAATCCAAAAGAGCTCTCTCTAGCAGATATCTGAGTCATTTTACTTGGCAATTTTTGACCATTTGTAAATATTTTCTTGCAATGACTTCTTTATAAAAGTTGTTCTTTTTTTAGATTAGTTTTCATAGATATTATATTTGTTTCATTTTGTGGTCATGTGTTTGGCCAAAAGTTATTTTAATCATGAAAATGTCATTTTGGGTGTTAAACTAGAGAGTGTTATATTTTATAGTTTTTTACCAAGTTAATGGACATATCTTGGTCCGAAAAGTTTATGGAGTGTTGTTAACATGTGTTTATGAATGTTCACTGAAGATTTATTGCATTACTAAAACTTTTGATGAAATATTTTCTTAGATCAAACTTAGAAACTAGAAGTGGAAAAATAGTTTCTGTTTTGAGAAAGTTTGATTATTTTGTGGTTTAATCTTACTCCAACAGCTTCTATATTTTTATTTGATGATCCTAAACCTCTTCTATGCATGTTAGGATGTTGTTTTGAATATATTTAGTATTATTTTAAAAAATATGATTTGTATGCAAGAGGATACTCGGTTAGGCCAAAGGCTTGATGTTTTTGGTTAGATCTATGTTTTGGTTGATTTCTAACCATGTGATTATGAGTTCAAAGTTTGGATCTATTTTAGGACACATTTTTAAACTATGTGGTGTTTTAGTTTGAAGATCTTATCCTTTTAAGTCATGGATCAAGAGATTGATCAAAACTAATTAAGGAAAAGTTTTTATTTTTGGACTAAGTGTTGAACCAAAACCTTCCAGTGTTGTTTTGTGATTTTTGGTGATTTTTGTTTGATGATTTAAAGCATGATTATTCTTAGGGTGATGTTATGAATATGTTAGGAGTAAAATTTGATTTTTTTTTTTAATTCTTATAAATGTTTTGAATAAAATCAAAACTTGTAATTCAAGAGTTTGTTTTTGGTTAAAAAGTTTAGATCTTTTTACTAAAACGTTTGGTGGTGATGATTATCATTTATTTTAATGGATTTTTTAAGTATGCTTTTAAACTTAGGATAGGAAGATCTTTGTTGTAAAATTTTGATTTAATTATGAGTTTTGAAACAGAAGAATTTCAATAAAAATCAAGAAAAATGACTTATGGATGTTTCGAGCATAGTGAGTTTTCTATGGTTGTATTTTGTTTTAAAATTTTCTAATTTGAGGATAAACTTTTGGTAGTTTTTAGAGTTACGATGCGAAATTCTTAAGTTATGGGTAAAATTGTCATTTTCTCACATGTAGAGAGTAAATAGTAATTTTTCTCTAAATTAGCTTTTAACTTACTATTAGTTTAATGTAATTGAGTGATAAGTAGAGGAACTACAGTGTATGTATGTATGTTATCATATGTGCCATGCCAAGTCATTACATATTCATCTGTCACATAAAATTTATTCTATCACGAATTGTTCATCTATTAGACTGTTATGTAAGATATTTTGTCACGTATTAATATACATTACAAGTACGTCTTGTTAAGTATGTCATCTGTTATATGTATGTTATATAATTTAATATTCACTGTTGCAAACATGTCATGTTAAATATATTATCTGTTACATGTTATGTCATGTTACAAAATATTTCTATCTCAAGTAAGTTATATCTTTTGAGTTGCATTTAAGTCATGTTATGTTCAAGTTAAGTTCACGTTATCAGTTAAGTTGTACTACGGTCAAGAATGATATGCGCTGCTTGGTATTGTGGTCAAGGCTTATGCATTGCTGAGTACTAGGGTGACAGAGTATAATCTGCCATATTACATAAGGTTATATCAGTTAAATTGTACTACGATTAAGGATGATGTTGAGGATTCGAGAATATTGCCCACTAATTGTGCACCATATTCACGAGATCCTCCTTGATTATAGGAGATACTTCTAGGTGATAGTTTCCATATTTAGTTGTGCAAATATACGATTGTTATCTGTATATTTGTCAACTTGTATTTTTCTATAAATGAAAGCGTCACCACCAAAGCCAAGTGTGGTGGTTTTACGAACCTTCTCATGATATCAGATTCCTTTCTAGATTAACCTCCGTTAATTCAATGGCTTCTGACTCTTCTCTTCCTCTGCAAATGATGGTTCATATGATCACCATCAAGCTTTCCTCTGCCAATTATCTTTTTTGGTGCAACCAAGTTCTTCTGCTTCTTAACTCTCAAAAACTCCTCGGCTACGTTGATGGCTCTCTTGCTGAGCCTCCGGAAACCATTATGTCTCGTTCCTCCTCTGTTCCAAATCCTAAACATGCTGCTTGGAAATCTGAGGAACAACGTCTCCTTATTCTCCTTCTTTCCTCTCTTATAGAGGAAGCCATGGCTAAGGTTATTGATCTTTCCACCTCTCAGGCTGTTTGGACTGCGCTGGAGTGTTCCTTCAGTCACCGATCGAAGACCCGTGAGATTCGTCTCAAGGATGATCTCCAACTCCTGAAACGAGGTACTCGCAGTGTTACTGAGTACTCTCGCTCCTTTAAGGCGTTGTGCGATCAATTGGCCGCCATGGTTCGTCTTGTTGACGATACTGACAAGGTTCACTGGTATCTTCGTGGTCTTGGTCCTGAATTTGTCAACTTTTCAACTGCCCAACTTTCTATTTCTCCTCTGCCACTCTTTCATGATCTCGTTGCCAAAGCCAAAAGCTCTGAAATATTTCAGAAATCTCTTGAAGCACCTGCTGCTCCATCGGCTGCTTTCACTGTCACTAAAGGCTCCTCTGGTGCGCCTCTTAATGGTGGGAATCGCAAATCACGTGGCAAAGGTGGTTTCTCCAATGCTGGTCGTGGCAAAGGTCGTGGGAATTATACTCCTCACTGCCAGATTTGCCGCAATGAGGGACATATTGCAGAATGCTGTCATCATCGGTACTCAAGGGCTGATTCTCATGCTCAGCTCACTGAAGCTTTTTCCTAATGCTCTCTTGAGGGCCCTGATGCTGTCTGGTACACAAATACTAGAGCCTCTGCACACATGACTCCTGACTCCTCTCAGTTGGATAAGGCTAAGCCTTATAATGGTAAGGATTGTGTAATAGTTGGTAATGGAGCTTCTTTACCGATCACCCACATTGGTACTCATTCTCCATAAAAAAATATAACTCTGTTGGATGTTTTAGTTGTTCCTCAACTCACCAAAAACTTGTTATCCATCAGCAAATTAACCTCTGATTATCCCTTTTCCATTACTTTCACTGACATGTCGTTTACCATATAGAATCGCGCAACAGGGAAGGTGGTGGCAACCGGTCGTCATGAAGATGGTCTTTATGTGCTTGAGCGTAGTCATTCAGTGCTTCTCTCTGCTCTTCAAAATAGTTGTCTTCGTGCTTCCTATGATCTTTGGTATGCACGTTTGGGTCATGTTACTCACTCTGTTATTTCTTTATTGAATAAAAAAGGGCATCTTTCTATTACATCTTTACTGCCTTCTCCTACTTTGTGTGTTACTTGTAAAACTGTTGAGAGCCATAGATTGCCTTTCATCTCTAATGATCGGCGATCTCAACATGTTTTGGATCTTATCCACTGTGATATTTGGGGCCCTGCTCCCGTTATGTCTCTTTCTCATTATCGCTATTATATTATTTTTATTGATGATCACTCCCGCTTCACGTTGTTTTATCCCATGACCTTAAAATCTCACGCCGTTGATATTTTTCTACATTTTCAAACCTTTGTTGAAGTTCAATTTTCACGCAAAATCAATGAGTCGTCGTTTTCAATCTTATCTCATTGCTTCCGGCATCCATCACCAAATGTCTTGTCCTTATACCCCATCTCATAACGGTCGAGCTGAATGCAAACATTGGCATGTTATTGAAACTGGTCTTGCCATGTTATTTCAGTCTCATGTCCCTTTAGCTCGCTGGGTTGATGTTTTTAGCACCGCTGTCTACACTATCAATTGGTTGCCCACACCTGTTCTTGATGGGCTCTCTCCTTATGAGGTATTGTATGGTAAGTCGCCCACCTATAAAAATTTTCATCCCTTTGGCTGTCGTGTTTTTCCTTATTTACGAGACTATGCCTCTCATAAATTTGCTCCCTGAAGTGCTGCTTGTATTTTTCTTGGTTACAGCATGTCTCACAAGGGCTTTCGGTGTCTTCAACCCGTTCTTCAACGTGCTTATATTACACGGCATGCTCGTTTTGATGAACTGCATTTTCCTCTTGCTGGCTCCTTTTCTTCCCGGTCTCCACAATCTTTGGACATCTCTATTTTTTGTGAGCCTGTTTTGGATTCTCTTCCCTCTATCACTACATCTTCTGCTTCGTTATCCTCTGTTACACATTCTTTATTACTGCCATGTGTACCTTGTATTGCTGATTCTTCTAGTGTTTATGTGCAGCATTCCCCAGCTGATTCCTTAGCACCAGTATCATCTTCTACAGCCTTTGTCCCATGACCTGTTCCAGCTGCTGTCTCTACTTCTGCTCCTCTCCATGACAAGCCTACTCCGGTTGGGTCTAATCATCACTCGATGGTTACTCAGGCTAAGGCTGGTGTCTCTAAGCCTAAACATCATTCTTATGTTTGTTCCTTGTCTGCTTCTGCTTTGTTTCATTCTCTTATGGCTACAAAGGAACCCAAAGGCTTCAAGTCTGCTGCTAAGGATCCAGGATGAGTTGCCGCAATGGATGAAGAAATTCATGCTCTTTCTTCAAATTGCACTTGGGACTTGGTTCCTCGTCCCTCTAACACCAACATTGTTGGTTCCAAGTGGGTCTTTCGTGTCAAATACTTGGCTGATGGCACCATTGATCGCCTCAAGGCTCGTCTAGTTGCTAAAGGCTATTCTCAACTCCCTGGTCTTGACTTTACGGACACCTTTAGTCCCGTTGTTAAGGCATCCACTGTGCGTGTTGTTCTCTCTCTTGCTGTCTTAAACAAGTGGCCCTTACATCAATTAGATGTCAAGAACGCCTTCCTCAATGGTTTCTTGCAAGAAGATGTCTACATGGAACAACTTCCGGATTATGTCGATTCAAGATTTCCAAATCATGTTTGTAAGCTGAAGAAGGCCCTTTATGGCTTGAAGCAAGCTCCTCGTGCTTGGTTTCATCGCTTCAGTTCCTTCTTGCTTCATTTTGGTTTTTTCTACAGCCGTGCTGACACATCCCTTTTTGTTCTCACTCGCTCTGGTAGTATTATCTATTTATTACTCTACGTCGATGATATTGTTGTTACGGGCAATGATGCTTCTTTACTTCGGGATTTTATTCAGCGCCTCCATCGTGAATTTGCTACTAAAGACCTGGGCTCCTTGAGTTATTTTCTTGGTCTTGAAGTGTCCTCCTCTACCACTAGACTCTTCTTGAGCCAAGCTAAATATGCGCACGATATTCTTGCTCGTGCTCAGCTCCTTGATAGCAAGCCGGTCTCCACCCCC
>QEOT01007297.1:47089-68885 GCA_003123785.1 Pterocarya stenoptera | reverse complement strand
TTTTTTTTTTTTTTTTTTATCATAGCCATTTTGGAATAGCTTTATGATCTCAGTTTTTTAGTATGTTCTTTTGTATGAAATATGTTTTAAGTATTTGTGGTATTTTTAGTTTGGTGTATAGTATTGCTAAAGAAAAAAATTTATCCATTGTAAATATTGCATATGCTGGATGTATGTTAGAAACATTACATTTTTAATTATCATGAACGGGAGTATGTGACCTTGTGTTGCATGTTTCGACGTTTCAGATATCTGTCTGATCTCAAGAGGATCTAGGGGCGTCACATATTCTGCTTCTATAGTTAATAAAATAATAATAGATTCTAGCGTTGCTTTCCAACTAATAACAAAGCCACACAAGGTGAAAGTATACCCTGTCAGAAATATTCTCTTGTCTAAGGCTCTAGTATAATCAAAATCAACATAGCCAACAACCCTTGAACTGAAATCAGTTTCTTTATCAAAGATTAAGCCAAAATTCAAAATGCATTTCGATCACTTGAGTATCCATTTCATAACTTGCCAATGAATCTTACCCGGATTAGCCATATACCTTCTAACAATGCTCACTGCATGTGAAATGTATGGACAAAAGTAAACCATTGCATACATAATACTACTCACTGCACCGGAATATTGAACACTTGACATAAATTGTTACTTCTCGTCAGTCTGAAGAGATAGGAATGCTGAAAGTTTAAAGTGTGTAGCAAGTGGTGTGTACTCACTGGTTTGGAATTGGACATTCCAAATCTCTCAAAAATTCTCAACTTAATTTCTTTGGGACAAGTACATCTTTCCAACCTTCCTATATCTGGGGATTTCAATCCCAAAATCTTTTTTGCAGCGCCTAAATCTTTCATTTTAAACTCATTAGTAAGTTGAGTTTTCAACAAGCAAACATCTTATATGCATTTGGCTGCAATGAGCATGTCATCAACATAGAGTAACAAATAGAAAGATCCATCAGACAACTATATGTGGTAAACACAACTATCATAGCTAATTATCAAATAACCATGATTAATCATTAAAGTGTCAAAGCGCTTATATCATTGTCTTAGAGATTGCTTCAAACCATATAATGATTTATTCAATTTATTTACATGATCTTCTTTACCTTCAACAATGAATCCCTCTAGTTGATGCATATAAATGGTCTCTTCAAGCTTACCAATGAGAAAATTTTTTTTAATATTAATTTGTTATAACTCTAGATTATACAAAGCAACCATGGCAAGTAACATGCGGACTGAGCTGTGTTTCACAACTGGAGAGAAAACTTCATTGAAGTCCGCACTCTCTCTTTGACTGTAGTCCTTTGCAACTAAGTGTGCCTTATACGATGCATCTGCAACACTTTGAATTCCTTCTCTTCTTTTGAAGACCCATTTGCATTCAACAACCTTAATCTTTTTAGGAAACTTAACCAACTCCTAGTTTTGGTTTTTATGAAGAGACTCAATCACTTTAGTCATCGTTGTGCACTACTTTGCAGACTCCTTACTCTTGACAGCTTTTGAATAGGTGGAAGGCTCCTAATCATCAATATTTTATGCCATAGTAGGTGCATACATCAACATATTTGCATGAGCATATATTTGAGGTAGCTTGATCCGTCTCCTCTATCTACCTGTAGCTACATTGTAGTCTTGCTCGCCTTGTGCACGATTATCAGAATCATGTTCATCAACAATAGAATGATCTTAAGTGCTGCCTGGCACCCATTGTGAAGCTTCAACATGCAACTCCACCTTCATGCTATTATCTGGCTCTTCACCTGTAGAAATAGTTAACTCATTTCTCGGATTAAGTATGAAGTATTCATCAAATACAACATCTCTACTAATTACAAACTTGAGTGATTTAGGATCAGTACACAGCAATCTGAATCCTTTCAACCCATTGGGATATTCAGTGAATATGTCATTCTTTGTCCTTGACTCAAGTTTTTCTTCATTAATATGAAAATATGCAGGAGAACCAAAAATTCTCAAATTTGAACAACAGGAGTTCCAGGCCATATCTCATTTGGAGTTTTCAATTCAATAGTTGTGGCTGGAGAACGGTTAGCCAAATAACAAGTTGTGTTGACTGCTTCAGATTAGAAATCTTTAGATAAGCCAGCATTAGAAAGCATACTGTAGGCTCTCTTGAAGAGAGTTCTATTCATCCATTCAACTACTCTATTTTGCTGTGAAATGTGTCTAACTATATAATGCCTGACAATACATTCATCTTTGCAGAATTCATCAAACTCACATTTGCAAAATTCTATTCTATTGTCAGTTCGAAGTCTTTTTACCTTCTTGCCTGTCTGATTCTCAATCAAAACTTTTCACTGTTTAAAGTTAACAAATAGATCACTCTTTTGTTTCAGAATAGAAAGCCAGACCTTTCATAAATAATCATCTATCAATGTGAGTAAATACTGAGCACCACCTATTGATGGAACAGAAAATGGACCCCAGAGATCAGAATAAATATTGTCCATAGTGTGAACAGATGTTGTAAACTGTTTCCCAAAGACAATGCTCACAAAAATCAAGTTTCTCTATCTTTTGATCGCACAACCAACCCTTCTTACTCAAAATAGACATTCATTTTTCATTCAGATGACCCAAACGCATATGCCATAAATGAATAATGTTTGGGTTTAGATCATCTAAAATAGATATTGCAGGTACACCTATCACTGTACTGCCTTGAAGGAAATAAAGACCATCAGCCTTATCTCCTTTCATTACAACCATAGAGCCCTTATTGACTCTAATAACTC
Organism: Pterocarya stenoptera; assembly: GCA_003123785.1. NCBI lineage: Eukaryota > Viridiplantae > Streptophyta > Magnoliopsida > Fagales > Juglandaceae > Pterocarya > Pterocarya stenoptera. Next base: position 66,106 of record QEOT01007297.1, on the reverse strand, counting down.
CACCTTCACCGATGTAGAATCAAGAGTGCCCAAAAAAATAAGATTTTTTTTTCAAATCTGAGATATGTCGAACGTTAGATAAAGTTTTGATAATCCCATCAAACATCTTAATCCTAACTGAAACAATCATAGCAATCTTACAAGCCATATTATTCCCCATCAGAACAAAACCACCGTTGACTAGTTCATAGGAGTGAACCAACCTCTTTTGAGACACATATGAAACTTACAAGTCGAGTCCATAACCCACTCGTCACCAAAGTGACTATTAGAGCCGCTAATTACTAAGACAATATCTGAGCCATTAAATTTATCATTAGCAGCACTAACGACATTAGAAAAACTAGTACCCTTCACCTTCTTTTTCAATCTAGGACACCCATTTTTGTAATGACCGAACTTATGACAGTAATGACACTTAACATTCTTCTTGTGAAATTTTGATTCTGAGTTGCCTCTTGATTTACCTCTACCCTTCTCTGAACCTCTTTCACTGGATCTATTCCTGCTAGAGGAACCTTTAACCAACAACCCACTGGCTTGCTTATTCGTGCCCTTCGAACTCAACTTAGTTCTCAACTCTTTAGAATTCAAATCAGATTTCACATTTGCCAATGAGATAGTATCATATATAATCGAGTTCACAAAATTATCAAATGACATAGGCAACAAATACAAAAATTTAAGGCTTGATCTTCTTCTTTGAGCTTAATGTCAATATTTCTTATATCCATAATAATTTTATTAAATTCATTTAGATATTCAAAGATAGGAGTACCTTCCTTCATTTTGATAGTTTATAACTGTTGCTTCAGATACAACTGGTTTGTGAGCGACTCCTTCATATACAAAATCTCAAGTTTCTTTCAAAGACCAACATCAGTCTTTTCATCAACAACCTCTCACAAAACTCCATCAGATAGTGACAACAAAATAGTACTATGTGCTTTCTCCTCATCTTTCTTTGTTGGTATAGGAGATTCATATGACACCTTCCCATCCAAGACATTTGACAAACCTTATTGTTGTAGCAAAGCCTTCATCTTAATGTGCCATAGACTGAAACTATTATGACCATCAAACTTCTCTACTTCAAATTTTGTCATAGCCATCCCTCAAGAACTTTTATAAAGCCTGGTGCTATGATACTAGTTTGTTGGGATTAACTAGTTATTAGTGGCTAATTTGAAGTATAATAGCGGAAGCAAACAAAAGAAAAATCGACAATCACACACACAAAACACCAATATTTAAGTGGTCCAGCTTAGAACAAGCCTACGTCCACTGGCGGGGTCTGTCTCAATGAATTTATTATGTATCAAAGGTGAAGTACAAGAGAGTAATAATGAAATCTCCTCAATCTCTAGTCCCAATACACCCAAAGACACATTAATCACACAAAAGGAGGTTTCTCTTTGTTCTGGTTGCAATACTATACAGTCCTTCTCCAAAAAACATACTTTTATAATTAACGGCGTAGGTACTAGGTTTTACGTATATTCGCTTGAGTGAACAATCTATCTAGCACTCGCTCTAGCTGGCTGTCGAGCAAGTATCGAGCGAACAATCTGTCTGGATCTCATTTGAGTGGCATATCGAGTGGATATCGAACGGACAATCTATCTGAGGGTTTGCTCGAGTGACATGTTTGTGGCTCGAGCGAATAGTCTGGAATGACGCCTTTTTAAGAGGAATCAAACCACCATTCAACATGGGATTGTTTCAACGCGCATTTAGTTAAAAAAATATACGCTGGCAAGTGTGTAAGAACTCCCAATAGAAAGACTCATTGTATTGAATAGATTAGAAATTGGAAATTTTCTTGACCATTTAATTTCATCGTCCTTGAGTCATTTGATTACGTAAGCACTCTAGAGAGGGATCCGTATTTATCACACATAATTGTTTTGATTTTTTAAGGTAAGAATCAGAATGAATAATGTTAGTACTCCTTTCTAAAAACAATTATAAAAACAATTATGTTCCTCATTTTTTATTTCCGATTAATTAATGGCCATCATGTTCAAAACTCCATGCAGATTCACGATCTTCTTTTTTTATGCTGAGTTGAATGCTTTCACTTTCAGAGTACAATAAATGATTCAATCTAGAATTTTCAATTCACATTACAAGAAAATGAGTATTTATAAAAAGTTATTTTCGACGAAAATAATTATTTGTGTAGAGAATATATATATTTTGACAGAAAATAATCATTTTTATAAAAAATAACTGATGTCTAATATCAATTTTCTTATAGTGTCATCACCTCATCAAGGTAGATGATTCCAATTAAAGGTTTTTTGTGATGATTTTTGCGCCGCAATAGGAGTTAAAATCGCTGCAATAAGACATTTAGAAAAGTTGTTGTTGGAACTGTGCGGCGACTCAGAATTCATTGTAATTAAAGGTTTTTTACAGTGATTTTATTTTCAACAGCCAGAAAATCGTTACAAAAAGGTCTTATTTCTTGTAATGCTAGTGTAGCTGTCCAAAAACTCCAATTGTCTTTGGATCTGATTGAATTTTGGATTTTTCTTAAGGAAAAAAAAAAAAGGTAATTCAGTAACCAAACTTCCATTAATTCATGAAACTTCATATTCTCTCGTGTTAAAATATAATTCGACCTTGTTTATACAACAATCTTGTACGTGTCAGATTTTAGGATATCAAACCCTTTTTATAATACGCTGATTTATTCTGGTGTTATATATGTGAAGATAATTTTTCTTTGGCTTTATAAATAAATAAATATATATATTTTTTTTGTGAAATAAATATGCATTTAAAGGGTCTAGTTTTTTTTTTTTTTTTTTTTTTAAGGGATATGTGGGCTCTGCTAAAGAAGAAAGAAAGAAACGTTGACAGTAGATTCATTCAACTTGTAGATTTATTTTTTTAGAACCTCTATACGATTGAAATATTTTTCTTTAAAAAATAGATGGAACATTAATATTTGTTAGATTATGAAGAGATACAACACATCATGAGCAGTATTTTTTATATATCAATCTATATTTGTATTAAATCTCGTAATATAATCTATGTTTCTTTAGTTTTATGGTGACGAGAAATCTAGAAGAAAGAAAGAGAAAAAAAATCATTCGTTCCATCGATTCTTGCTATACAAATTCGTGCCAAACATGACGAAATGGCAAGTTTTTCTTTGGCCTTAGTAGTGGTGACATCGTCGTTTTCTCGTCATCTAATGACGTAACCCTCTCTGCAAGGCAAACATTTTTCCACGGCTTTAATTTGTTTGTGACCAATAACATAAACTTCTTTCTATTAATGTCGACCTCACCTGCAATGAAAATTGTCCCTCCTGTCCTACAACTCTCTAGACGTTGTTGATTGGGTACTCCCATTTCATGGATTGAATTGGATGTCATGGATCGGGATAAGCAAAAGGAGAATATACTATGCCGTTTAAATTTGTCATCTCAATTTCATCGTTAGTGTATTTTACTTTTATTTTCTGAATTTTTTTTTATTTAATAATTAAGAAAATGACTATTAGTATATCGATATTTTATTTTTTAAATATGTTTAAAGATATTTAAAAAAATATTTAAAAAAAAAATACAATTTACATTAACCATTAGGAGGCACACCAAGTGGACAGACTTGGATGACATAGTAGCACTATCCTATTCAAAATCAATGACAAATTTTACCATTCAAGTTGCATATATAGTTTGCTACTATGGATCGAGATAAAGTTGTTAGATAGAAATGTGACCAATAACATTATAGTTTGCTACTAAGCAAAATCATGGAAAATGCGTTCTCGTCTCTTTGTATGGTACTAGTTTAGGAGCTTAATTACTTGCAATGTACGTATTTTTTGTGAAAAATGCTACTGTGCTACTGTATTTTTATATATATGGTAAATATGAATTTTAATATGCATATTAATTAGAACAATAAATATGAAAATAATCATAAATCTATCTAACAAATTTTAGAAATGATTATAATTATACTTGGAAAAAAATGGAGCAAACATAAATTATAAAATTATTGAACAAATAACAAATCAAATGTTTAGAACTCACTATATTGAAGTCATAATGGACATTCATTGATCCACCCGTTATAAGACCAATTAGCATTTACATAATAATAATAATAATCTTAAAAATGAAAAAAATAAAATAATATTAGTTTTAATTGTTTCATAAAACTACATGAATACAACAGTGAATATGATAAATTAAAGAGTAATTATAAATTAATGCATAAATTGGAACCTAAAAATAATAATTGCATTTTGAAAATGAAAATATTATTAATCCAATGACTATGATTTATTTTTATGTATTACTATGAAAAGTACGTGACATGAAGATAATTGTTATTTTCTTCAAATAATATTATATGCGAAAAATACTATTATATTTAAATCTAAGAAGAAATATAAAAAAATCCTAAGTTGTTAATTTGTTCCACAAAATTTCAATAAACAAAAATCTTCAATTGAGATTATTTGTAAGATATTAATATTTCATTCTTATTATTCTTATTATATTTTCTTTAGTATTAGAATAAAAGAAAATTTAATTGTATTTTTAATAATGAATTAGAGGACAAAAATGTAATTGTGTAAATAAGCACAAAAACATAAATGTGCAAATGGGATAGTGTGAACTCAAACACAAATTACTATTCTTGAGGCTAGCCCCTCTTATTGTAGAATATTATCAATGACAAATACTAGAGATGACTTTCACAGAATTGTTACAATCTCGTGTTTTTAATATTGATCAAAATGCTATTATTTTATTTGTTTGTTATCATTATTGTATTTTTTTTATTCTGCCAAATGTCATTCAAGTTTGAAGTGACAGATGAAATGGTGAGATAGTAACTAGTAGCAGGTGCGCCACCAAGGTGGTAGTCCAATTGGCAAAAGCTCAGGGATCATTCTTCCTTTCCTTGCATGCAATCGCAGGTTCAAAACAGCTTGCGTTTGTAAAACCTGTGGACCAAATGTTGTGTTGTGGGGGCCTAATTTGCACGCTAGCACTTTGGTGGGATTGCAGTGATGGGCTACTCCTCTCAAAGTCAGTAGTTATGACTCAATCCAAACATGCCGCAACAAGTTGAAGCCCTTATGGTCACGCCTAGAAGAAGAAGCTACACTACTGGTCGCCCCTCCCCACTCTTTTTCTAAAAAAAAAAAATCAGTAGTGGGAGCATCAAATTTACAGTTGTGGTTGACAAATGATTGATAAAGGGCCAAGATCAACAAAAGGTTAATAATAGACACAATGATTAAAGCCAACAATGGACACTAAAACAAAAACTGGCTTTTCCTGTGATCATGTTTGCCCAAATAAGCCTCATTTAATGTCAGAAATATTTTTTCCCAACAATTTTAAGTCGTAGCAAAGTCCTCAAAAATAACTGGCCCAACATAACTACAATTCCCCATGATCACAATTTCTGTCTGAAATAGGTCTTTTTCTGGCATCACCAAATCCTAATATTCCCCCCCCCCCCCCCCCCCAAAAAAAAAAAAAAAACTTGATAGTTCAACATCCATATATATATATTGAAATGCCACACTGTGTCATTGCATGTCACCAACATGCACATATTTACATAAAACATGCATTGGAGCAGACTAATCAAAATAGTATGCATGTATTAACTTAAAGCCCTCTCGTGCATTTCATACAAGGTTGGGGAGTTCATTCTATATCTTTTAAGGAAGATCTTCTCAACCACGGAATGCATGGAGGCAGCTTGGATTCTCCTATGTTTGTTCTGCATGCTCAGGCACTCCATCGCCACCATTGGGATATTTAGTCCCTATTTTTTATAACTACAAAATTGGATAAAGAGTGTCAAATATCAGTATACATGTAAAAGGTCAAATGCAAGTCTCATAAGCACTCCATATTTTATACTTGCTTTCATACACATATGGTTTTGAGAGTGTAAATTTGTTTAGTTCAAGCAATTAGTGAGTAGGCAAGCCTTACTCATTTAATTCTCATTCAAATATATAATATAAGTATTCTCAATCAATTGGTCCGCTTTGTGAATCAGTTTCCAAGCTGGTGAACCCGGCTCTTAAAGCCCAAGATTGCTTTTGAAATGGAAATTGGGATGTTGAGCTTCTTCATGAGTTAGTCGATTCTTCAAAAGCTTTGGAAATTGTTAATGAGATAGGAGTAGTTCGTGGGGGTTCGGATTTGGTGGTGTGGAAGCCTAACCGTAATGGTTCTTTTACCACCTCTTCGGCTTGGGATGCCATTAGGGTTTGCAGAGTTGAGGTTCCGTAGATGGATTGGATATGGCATAAACACCTTTCTAAAAATGTTTCTGTCTGTTTTTGGAAAGCCAAGTTTAATTGTTTACCTGTGGATGTTAGGATTTGTTTTATAGGTATCCCTTTAACATCTAAATGTGATTGATGTGTCAAACGTTAAGTAGAAACCTTGGATCACATTTTTAGCATGGATGAATTGGTGAGAGAGGTTTGGAAGAGAGCTACTTTGGCTTTTGGAGTTCAATGACTTGGGGCTAGCTCTTGGTGGTCAAAGGTCATTATTTAGTTTACTTGTGCTCGAAAGTTGTCACAAAAGGGTGTCTTAATTGGTTTGTTGCCTTGCTTAATTATTTGGAGACTATGGGTGAGACGATGCAAAGCCCGTAAGGAGGGTGTTCTGGGATCTGTGGATTTGGTGTGGCGCTCTATTAAATTCTTGTTGAGGCACATTTCATCAAATATTGTGAAGGTGTCTTCTTTGACTCCTGCAGATAGGAGAGTTCTTGAGACTATGGAGATTTCAGTCTTCCCTGTCAAGTGTCGTCGGCCTCATGTGCTTAAATGGAATCGCCCAATGGTGGGCTGGGTGAAGCTTGATGTGGATGGGAGTTGTAGAGGCAATCTTGGCAATAGTGGTGGGGGAGGAGTGATTTGAGATGCTGAGGGAAATTTTCTTGCTGGTTTTTCGAAAGCTTATGGTTTTGGCACTAATATGGAAGCAAAGATGCGAGCTTTGGCTAGTGGAGTGCGACTCTGTTCTTCTTTGGCGTACTCGCAGCTTGAGATTGAGAGTGATTATGTTGTGCTTGTTAACTGTGTGATAAGTAGTTCTTGCAATGCCTGGTATTTGTGGGACTTTTGGGAAGACTTGCAGTCGGCATTCTCTCATTACTTTCTCAATTTCGCATCAATTCTGGGAAGCAAGCCAGGCAGTTGATTTTCTTGCTTGGAAGGGAGAATTTGGTGTTTTGTTGAGCTTTGTTGATGTTGATCAGATCCCATGACAGTTGAAAGGATTGCTTAGATTGGAGAAGCTTAGTCTCCCTTACATTAGAGGCTAACTATTTGTTTTTATGCCTCTTAGAGGTCTTTAGTTGCAGGATTGTTGTTGCTCTTTGTTTTGCACATTTCTAGAATCTGGTTTGTATTGTGACTCTTCAAGAGTTTTTTTAAAAAATAAAATTTAGAAGGTGCCGCCCTTCTTTCTTTTAAAAGTACTCGAACACGAATTTATTATAGAATTCGATATTGTTCATGCCCTACTTAATTTTGAGAAAATAGATAATTTATATTATATCGTACTAATTTATCTATAAATTTTGATGAAAAAAAAAAAGAGACTTTTGAATTTGTTTATCAAAACTTGTAAATAAATATATCGGTAATTATATTCATAAGAAGCAACACATGATAGTATTAAGAACGAATTTCTTATTATCGTTTTAAATACTTAAGATATAACTATTATAAATTTTAAATAAATAAATAAAAAGTTATTTGATTTATTCTAGTTTACACGTGATTTATATAAATTATATAGTAATTTGAATATGGGGGGCAAAATATGTAGAGAATAATGTTTTCAAGCAGCATTATTGGCAATAAATCATGAGGCAATGTCCACACACACACACACACACACATATATATATCTATAGATTCTTATGGAGGGGTAAAATACCAAAGCCCATAGTTGGGCCCAATCCACCACTAGGGACAAGAAGACAAACAAGAAAGAGACAAGAAGGGACATGAGAGCATACAAATGTCAGAGAGAAAGTAGGAAGAAAAGGGAAGTTGACTTACGCAAGGGAGACTAGCCACCTCATGGCAGGCTGGCATGTGCAATGAAGGGTCAGACACGCAACTATCAACAGTTGTAAGAAGAGAATCATATAAAAGGGGATGCCCAGACAACTTCTACGGAGGCGGGATCAAATCATCTTCTTCTTCAGCAAACCTCTCGAGGAAGATAGCATCTCCAATAGGAAGAGTTCCAGCCTTTTTTATACAGTGAAATATGAGAGACTATGAGACTGTAAGCAAATATATTATAGTGGAAACTCCCCTTCCCAAACCCCGTGGACGTAGGCTAATTGCCGTACCACGTAAATCTTGATGTCTATTTCTCTTTACTTTCTTTACACTTATTTTTCATTCATTGCCATGGACGTATGCATCGCTACCGTATAACCGCACTGAGACACTACCGGGGACTCCAAACAACACCGATCGAGGCCTAGTCAATTCAGTGGATCGAGAATGAATCTTTCTCTCCCTTAAGCCTATTGTGTAATTTTTACAGCATCAACAATTCTCAAAATAGAATATATGCTGGCAATAACCTATCGTAATTAATGTTTTGGAACTTCCTTTTGTTTATGATATTATTCCTCGTTTATGTATCATTTTCCTTTCATTAGTATTTTAAAAAAAAGACCTGCGTCGGGTCATAAAAGTCGTGGAATTCAACTTGTAACGTCACAATCCTGCTGGGAGCTAGATATGTAGAAGGCAAATAGAAAATGTTCAATATTCTTCTATTTTAAAAATGAAAAATACTTTACATACAAGGAGATTCTATAAAAATAAATTTACAAATACTACAATAAAAATGGTCTTTTCCGACCAATTTATCGCGTTAATTTTGATTGCGAATAGTCTTTTAGTCGTGATAAATTGGTCGAAAAATGCCGTTTTTATTGTAGTGAAATTAACGTGATTTGATGCGATATGATGTTAGATTATAAAATTACTTTTATTATAAAGTTGGTCGAATGTATCATATAAAGTCATATCAATTTGTAGGTTAACTTTTATAAAATTTCTTTGTAAGTGTGGTACTTATCTTTAAACATATTGAAAAGAAAGTAAAAGCAACGAAACAAATCTACCAAATGTAACAACGTTTGATCTAAGAGAAAAGATACTTTGCTACCCTAGTTTGACCGCTGGTAAAAAATTATTGTTACTTTTTACTTAGTGATTAAGGAAGTAATTTTAAATATATTGGTATACTTTTTTATTTTTTAAAAATATTTAAATATATTAAAAAAGTGTGAAAAGTTCTAATTATATGTCTTTGAAACATAAATTGGGTTTCCTGTGTTGAACTTTTCAATGATATGACTATGGCCTATTATATTTTAAAAACATATACGAGTTAAGTTGAGTTTTATATAAATTTGTTCACGAACATTAATCGAGTCACACTAGCTTTATGCGAATATGTATCATTTAATAACCGAATCGAGTAGAATTCAAACTTAATTGAGTCGAGTTTGAGCGGCCTATCCAATAGCCTTGTTCATTTACAGCCATATAAGTGCATGGCAGCATGAGGCTCAAGCTCCTTGAACTCATTTACAACAATACCCTTCATTTCTTTGTATTAATTTGCTTCCATGGTACAAATACATGGAGTGCCCCATCTTGATTAAACACTGATGGAGGCAACATACTTGGAGGAATCGAGTTTGCGAAACTCAGTAATTAACTCAGCCCATCGAGTGGTAGACTGAATTAGGAACTTGAAAATGACGGAGAGGGCAGGCTCCACACGGCTGGGAGGTGGACGAATCGGATGGCGTCCAAGGCAGCGCGGGCTTGGACATAGGTGCTGATGAGAGGTCTTTTGAGGCATGGTGATGGTGAGTATGGTGGCGGAAAATCGCAAGGTTGGGCGAACTCGACAAGGGGTAATAGTAATAATAATTCATACAGATAAAACAATCATGTCATTCAATTGTTCATGTGTCTGTCCGTTTTAAACAAGCTGCATCCATATAAATATTTGAGCTCTTACTCGACCGTGTCAAATTTTGCACAAAGTCTAACCAAAGTATAAAATTATCAGTTCTGAACATCTGATTTGGAAAGAATTCCAATTCTATATGAACTCATCATATTCAATCTATTTAACTAAATGAAACTAAACCCTCAATTATTTAATGTTATATTGCATTCATATCAGATTTACGGCCGAGTTTGGGTACTGAATTTATTATTTTATTATTATTTTTTACATACTTTTCACTACTATTTACAGAATACTTGAAAATACCTCATTACCCAAAATCAACCTTAAAGTAACGTCAATAATTAAACTTACGGTAATCTGTCGCTTGGGGATGACATGCATGCATGTAGTAAACTACAAGGAAAATCCTTTTCAAAGGTTGGTCGTTTTACCAACAAAACAACAACTTTGTTGCCCTTATATATTATTATGTATTATTATTTTAATAGGCTATAAATTATCTAATCCTAACATGAACAATGCTAGTTTTATAAATTAATTATTAAATAAAAAAAATACTTAAAATATTATATATATTTATATATATTTATATAAGTAGGTTGATTGGGGATGAAAAGATTTAAGATCATGTCTATCCCAACATTCATGCCTAAACTGCTTGTTAAGTTCCCTGCTTTGCTATTTTATATCGATCAATATTATTACTGGAGCTTGATTACATTTTAGATTAATTGATGTAGAGGTATGTAGATCTTTTGATGGACAATTGGATGCTTAGGACACCATCTCGGGATTTCTATTTTTTATTGTTGCAGCTTACGATATAATAATATACTTCAAGTGCTACTTTATTGGGCATATATATATATTTATATAAATATATATATATAAAGATCATTATCCCAACTAACTAACTTTTGCAGCACCAGTGACTTGTATTTGTAATAATTATTAAGGGAACTTAAAATATAACCCTATAGGTTGAAACCTCTCTAGAAAATTATTATTAGGATTTAAAATAAAAAAATTCAATCCATAGACTTTAGGCTGGGTAGCTAACCACTCTGACCCCTGCCCCCGCCCCTCCCCACCCCTCCCCTCCCCTCCCCTCCCCTCCCGTATTCATTGAGCTGGTGAATAGGTTGCCAGTCCAATGTCTGCGGCGCTTATTAGGGTTTCAAATTTTCGGGTTATGAAACCCAATTTCACGAAGTCAGTTCCACCAATTCAACACTCGTTCAGAAACCCAATTCCAAAAATTCAATTCCATTGAAACCAAACACAATTCCAAATGCTAATTCTAAACACATATACATTAGTATTATGAGCCTCATCTGATTCTCTTGTAAATTTGTAATCCACATTGAACAGTCACATAGATTAGGACTGTTAAACAGGGACAGAGCCTGAGTTGATCAGATGGAGATGGCGAGATAGAGGCACTAGATACAGCCAGAGGTAGAGACACACAGAAAAAAAAGTAGGGAAATAGAGGAGGAGATGAGGGAGAAAGGATTGGACATGACCCCTAGCATGCCTTGGCTGTGAGCCACAAAAAGCTGTGCCATGCTCACCTAAGTTCTACATTTTGGAACTCCATAACCATGGCAAGAAGAGTCTACTATTCCTGTTCTCATAACCACCAGCTTAGTTGCTGACTTTCATGATACGTATAAAAAAAACTAGCACTTGTAAAATTGAATCCAATAGATCTTTTATTGAAAAAACTCAAAATATCGCTTACTAAAGTTTTCAGAACAGTCAATGGCACTAGAATAATTATTGACAACTGATGTTCTATTTAATGTTGGTAGATGCCCACTCAGAATCAAATGCATGTTCCAAGCATTTTTCTATAGATTTTACAGTAGCAAAACTTCCAATCTTCTGAGACTTTAGAGGAGGCAGGAAAAGTTGCTTCTTATTGGATAGAACACCATTGTTATCATGTCTGTCACATGATAACAAGTGATGACTATTGTCCGAGTTATCTCTATTTTCTTCCAGTGGACAAACACCATCCTTCTGATTCCTGGAAATTTTGAATCTTCGTTTTCTAATGATAGATGGTGTATTTATAAAACTCCGTGCAGCGCTCCTCAATATAGATTCTGGACTGCTACCATCAACAGTTATTCCTGTACTGTGGCTTGATGGCGTATTAAAAGAAACTGGACTTGAAGCTGTTTGAATATAGCCATCTGTACTTGGAAATGTACCAGTTTTCAAAAGTGCGTTTAAATCCTTTTGGAAGAGTGGTTTATAGCACAATGAACCGTTTGTATCCTCCAAGTTTGCAGGGGCTCGAAAAACTTTACTTTCCTCATGAGTTTCACATGCCGTCCTAGATGAGAGAGGATCCTTATTTTGGCCACATAACTTTGAATTCCTATTTTCATAGTCTGCATAACAAACATTGTGTTGTGGCACAGAGGAAGATTCATGCAATCTCCTTGGAGCCGCAGGAAAAGCTAACTCATGAAGAAAATTAGACGTTAATATGTTACACCCTGAAACATCTGAACGTGTACTCAAAGACGTGGACTTGTTCATGAGTTGCAAGGGTCCAGAAAGTCCACCAGAAGGCAATGAATTGACAGATTTATCAGGCTCGTGGACTTGTTCATCTAGACATTGAAACTTTACTTGATGACTAGAGGAAGTATAACATAATTCACTGGTCTTGATAGCTGCATGATAGGGCTCTCTGAATGTGTCACCATTATTAGCACGATCCTGGCATTGTCTGCCACTCAGACCACAAGAAACTGCATCCCCATCATGCAAATTTGTACTACATCGGGGTTTTGTTAAGTCATTTTCCCCTCCTTTCAAAGACCTGCAATCCTCTTTATTTGAAGGTTGCAAATTACTTTCCCTCATTTCAAGAATCAAATCCAGTGAACAAGTGTCTGCACTTCCCTCAAAGTTCAATTTCTGATCACAGCTTTCTTTAACCTCTTCAGACTTTATGCATTCAGCCTTTGCTTTATGACTGTAAGGACCAGAACCACGAGCTAAATTTATAGATTCTAATTTCTTCCTCACCGAGCAGTTCCAGTGATTTTTTATTGAATTTTCTGTCCTGTTCATATTAAATGATATAGAAGTTATAAGAAGTTCCTCCTCAACTAAAAGAAAAAAAATACTCTCCACCAATGTATTCAATTCAGCTGATTTCAGAGGGAATAATTTCATAATGTCAATATTCAATTTTATGGATCCATTAAATTGAAAAGGTTAGACTAATATTAATGCATCCTGAGTAAAATCTCTAAAGACTAGCCCTGCATATAATTGCCCTTATCAAAGCTTATACTAATGCAGCATGCTCCCTGTAAGAATCATAACAGGCCAACAATTAACTCAAATCCATAGTTAATAAGGAAATACAGACTGTCAAATTTAGCCATCTAGACAACAAGAGCATGCATCTCCAAACAGTGCTTAGAGAGGATAGATGACAATAAATCAGATAAGAAATTACATGTATAAAGGTCAAATACAGAACACTGACCTGACTATGTGGACTGTAAATAATGATTATAAGAAAAACCTGGTATGTTTTGTCCAGGTGCCTAACCCTGGACAAAAAACAGTTGTCTTAACCAATACAGCTTCTTTTTTAATTGGTGTCTGGTTTATCCTGAAACTATCTGCATTATGAAAGAATAAACAGCACCTGTTTGATTCAATCAGACACACCAGCTACACCAAATTTCATTATTTGGAGAGAGAAATCTTAATTTCCACTGTCTTATATAAACTTTCAGTTATATGATTTTCATTTAATACTTCCAGAGTCATATACCTTCCATCCAGAAACTTTGCTATTTCAGCCCATTTGTTCCCATATGTTTCGTGGACCTTAATGAGAATCAATTCCTCTTCTTTGGTCCATGCTGTTTTTTTTATATCCGGATTTAAATGGTTGTGCCACCTAAACAAAGAAAGAAGAAAATAGCAGTTTGATTTAGATTTATTTATTTTATCGCTTCAACGGAAAGGAAATATAAATGGGGCTTAAACAGAAAAAGAAAAATTCATAGGTGAAGCTAAAGCAGTTACTGCATATAGAGACATACACAAATGTGTCTGCCACACATGCACTCAGTTGTGTCTGTGAGTAGATAATGTGCATGCACATTACATATATGACAATGAGTAAATGAATAAATAAAATTATGCAGAAGAGAAACTGGCTAAATTGTACTTATTGATCAGAGTGCACCTACCTTTCTCTACATTGCTTGCCTATCCGGCCTGGCAAGAATTTTGCTATCTCAGACCATTTCTTTTTCCCCTGCTTTGCAACTAGCTCAATGATGAGATCATCTTCCTGGAAGTTGCAGATAAGAAAATCAGAATCACATAGCAAACTTGAAAACAAGACCTTCTTGAAAGAACCAATGTGAATGTTTATTTGCACCTCCTTGCTCCAAGGCCCTTTAACAAGATCGGGATTGAGAACCTTCTGCCAGCGATGCAGGCACTGAACATCAGTTCTATCAGGAACACATTCAGCTGTAAAGGATATCAAATCAACATCACTTTGTGGGTATATTCTATTTTTGGGAGGGGGAAAAGGCTTGGAACTTTTTGTCTCTTGTTTCAGAGGTTTTTGACTCACAAACCATTGGTTCAAGTCAAAAGCTATTGTATTCTTTATTATCAACACCACTAATCAGAGCGAAATCAAAAATATCAGAAAGGGATAAAAAATAAGTTAGGGCACAGGTTGATACGCACCAATCTTTTTCCAGTTCTTGCCATTGAACTTTTGAACCGCAACGGCTAATATCTTATCCTGTTCACAACAAGGGATATACAGTCATCGCCCCAAGCTTAGCCAATCAGCAAAGTGAAGTCTCAAGACTGAGGTAGACACATAAAATTCTCCCTCCCACTCTAGGCCCTAGACTTCGGGTAGAAAATCTAGGGGATCCAAAGGGCCATACATCTAATCCCAACTAAGTTATCCGACAAGCAATAAGAAGCTATAAAGCATACAATACCAACTAGATACTAACCTCCTCCTCTGTCCATCCTCCCTTTGTTGATCGTCTTGTAGGGCCTGTTATCCGCCTAAAAATACATCCCACTCTAACATTACAACTCGTGCCACAACAAGTAGCAAAACAATTCAGATTCAAAAATAAAAAAGGAAAATATAGGATAGCGACATCGAGGGTTCTTAATGGTTTGCAACTCCATAGGAAGTTATTAACAATAGAACAACACAGATATTTCCGGTTGCTCCCTCACTCAATTAAGACTAATAGAGCTATATGGTTTGGAAAAGTTCAAATGCCTCAATATTGGGATAATAGAAACGCATAACACCCGGAATTGCTCTTTTTTCCCGTCTTTTTTCTAAGCATCCAAACGGGGTTTTATAGGATCTTGACAAGATATTAAGCAATGCAATTCCAGTATATCACCATCAACCCATTGTGAGAGGGCAGTAAACCAAGACAAGCTTTCATTTTATATATTTAAG
Organism: Pterocarya stenoptera; assembly: GCA_003123785.1. Lineage (NCBI taxonomy): Eukaryota > Viridiplantae > Streptophyta > Magnoliopsida > Fagales > Juglandaceae > Pterocarya > Pterocarya stenoptera. The sequence continues at coordinate 50,566 of QEOT01007297.1, read as the reverse complement.
AAAAATCATAAGCAATTAATAGAGTGATAAAAAAAGGTAAGAAAAACAAACCCTTGAAAGGAGACTGGCTTGGGAACCGCATTATCACAGCTGCTAGAAGACAACGGAGGAGTTGTAGAAACCATACCCTCCGACTTCTACATCAAGTAAAAAATTAAATTCCATTAACCCACAAAGGGCGCATTTCAGTTTTCACGTCTGTCGTAATAAAAGCCTTGAAATCTTAACCTGAACCCAAAGTCACATCCCTTACATAAAACCAATCAATGAATTATTTATTTTTTTACCAAAAACTGTTAATTTGAGTAATCAACAATAAAACACACAACGGAGTAAACGAAACAGAGATAGAAATCTAAATTAACTGAAACGTTATGGGTTTGAAGGAACCAAAAGAGTTTTCTTTCTCTCTCAAAACGCTTAGTTTTTTGTAACGGCTTAAAAAAGGCAGAAGGAAACAGAGAGTAATATGCGAGGCAGCGAGTGTGGAGGATCAAAAAGGGTTGGAGAATAGAGAAGACTTTGATCTGTTGGAGAGTGATTTGACGTAAAAGATTAGGTTTTACCGAGAGAAAAGGAGGGAGTTTGGCGGGAAAGTGTTGATATACATAGAATGGATAGTACAACTATACGACGAGTGGGAGATAAGAGTCCAAAGAGAGTGTCTTTCTGATGATATGGTGAATGTTTCATTCCGTTTTGTACTCTAGGCTTTTAAGCTTCCTTGCACTTTAAGGAGATTCTGATATTTGACCATAAAAATTATTGTTTTAATTTTTTGAAGTTTTTCATTTTGATTTTTTAAGTGACTTTTCTAGCAATGTTATAATTCTTATATGAAAATGTTATCGATACTTATAAGAGAAATATTTTAATCATATTAATTTATAAATTTATTTTTACGAGATTCTTTATAAATATTTTTGTATTTATAATTTTACTTACATAATCATCCGTGCTGTTATGTCAACTACTAAAAATGATAAACAGATTGCCAAGAGTCTGATGGCATATGACGCAGTTCTCCAAATAAAAAACTTGGGTTCTATATCTACCCCTTTTATAAAAAAAAAAATTAAAAAAAAATGATATACAGATTAATCATAAGTTACACTTGATCCTTATCTTGTTTCTAAAAAGAAATGTGTTTGGTTATCAGTGGACCTATTCTCATATTGATTTCATCCGTGATTGGAATATAATGAAGCATATACAAAGCGGAACATGCATTGACCTATTCTCATATTGATTTCAATTTTCAACAACACCTAACGGAATCAATTTCAAATATATGTAGGACAAAGAAGGTTGGTAATTGCGTGACAGTAATTTTACTTTCATATTATCTTTTCCTCTAAATTATGTTGACATTTTGAGGAAGAAAGCAAAAGGCAAGAGGTGCTCCTAGCAGCTCATTTTTATTTTTATTTTTTTTGCAGAGAAACATGATTTGGGCAAAAATATCCTTAAAACTAAATTTATAGTATTGGGTATGAGATTAATTATTTGTGTTATACTAATATATAGATATGATCAACAATGTTGTACAATTTTCGGGTATGTACGTAATCTCTGTGATTTTTTTTTTTTTTTTTTTTTACATATATCTCATAATTAATCATTTTAAAAAAACAAATGAGCAAAACTTACCCCCTCTAAAAATATCTAAAAATCATTTTCTCTTATAAAATATATAATTAAGATGAGATAGAAACTCGCGTACAAATCCTGGCCATGTGCTTGTGATGTGTGAATGTTGGACTTTTAAGCGTTACCGGCGAAGGTATAAATGAAGATCTAGAAATGGCCGAAGAAAGAAAATAAAATAGAAGAGAAGAGGGCACACGTGCATGAGTTGGCAATGAAGCAAAACCCACATGAATTATGAGTTGAGAATTAACAGTTGTGACCAATAAATCAATTAAGTTAATGCCAGAAAAGTCGACAAAATTAGCTAGAACCATTCAAAGCTTCAACTCCAACTCAAACCAGCTACAAAATACCATATATATATATATATATACACACAACTTAAATGGAAGATATGTAACGTCAGAAAACCGTTCAACCCCAACCTAAACCATCTAGAAAACTAAAAGTTGTTACAGAAACGTCCGTGTACTCCATCAACCGATCATACAGAAACGTCAAAGCGCACAGGGAAATTCCTGGGAAGTCGAGTTTCTGATCGACTGAGTATATATATATATATAGCTTGATTTGCAGTTTTCCTAGCTGAGTTCTTTCCAATTAATATGCCAGAAGGAACGCTTGAAGTTCTTCTCGTTTGCGCCAAAGGCCTCGAGAACACCGATTTTCTCTGTCCGTAAAACCGTATCTTTCTCTATTTGTTTACCTGCGTAGTATATATATGCGCTCATCATGTGTGTGTGCATACATGTACGTATAGATGCAAATATAGAGTATAATGCTTAATTTCTGCAGGTGTTTCATTGATCCTTTACATGGATATATATATATACCTTTGGATCTGTGGATCTGAACTGTGTTATCTCCACATATATTATATACAGTACATTCTTTTAATATATCGGTTTTTTTTTATCCGGTTGTTATGAAATTCTAAGATTACGATACATACAGCGCTTGCTAATCTATAGATATGATCAGCACTTTAAAATCTTCCTATCTGTTTCCCTTTTTTGAGGCTTGGATTTAATTTATAGAAATATGATTTTCTCTCTAGCTACTAGCTCTTTTTTTTTTTCTCCTAGGAATAGATAGCTTTTAAATATCTGACAAAATTAAGGAGCAAACGAATTAATTTGTCTAGTCCCATGAATGATTTCTTGGAGATCGACCTCAACAAATTAAGAGCTAGGGCATCCTAAAGATTATTTGCTAAAGACATAGGTCTCCACTTCACGATTTGTATGGAAATCAGACGATTGATTGCAGTGATTGTTGTGTTTATCTGATGGATCGAGTGTTTATGAGCAGCAAACATGGACGCCTATGTTCTTCTCACTTGCCGGACCCAGGAGCAGAGAAGCAGTGTTGCATCAGGTACATTATTAATTTCCAGCTATATATATATATATATATATATCTTTCACGTACAGTACTTCATTATTGTTTTACCTGCATCTTTTTGCATGAACAGCACATGAGTAATCGGCATTTAGAGTACGTACCCTTATAATGTTGTTACATGCAGGTCAAGGATCTGAACCGCAATGGAATGAGACATTTGTTTTCACAGTACTCATGACTGATGAAGCTAATTCAGAGCTCAATCTGAAGATAATGGATAAAGATTCTTTCACCAACGATGATTTTGTTGGAGAAGCCACGTGAGTTATCATTTTATTTCAATACTACTCATTCATCATCTAATTAACTCTCTTCACTCAGAAAGAAAAAAATACAGATGTAAGATAATTGCTGTTTTTCATCTTATATCTTGTCATCTTCAATCACACACACACACACACACACACACATATATATATATAT
>QEOT01007297.1:0-36692 GCA_003123785.1 Pterocarya stenoptera | reverse complement strand
AACAAAAAATATATATATAATAATAAAATAAAATAAAATAACCCGCCTAACTACTGAAAAATCTGTATAATTTTAGATAATCTAACAGATAGATATATATATTTAGGTTACTATTAAAAATCAAAATCTTATAAAAAATTAATTTTTCTTAAAAACTAAAAATTTTGGACCTAAAAAACTTTCTTAAAGTCATGACTTGCAATCTTTCTCTATTCTCCATTAAGTTCCTTTTAAGTTCTTCCTTGTTATCATGCGTATAAAAGAGAACAAAGTAAAGTTTGGAGGGTAGTCAAAGTAGAATAGAGAAGTATTACAATTTATTTTCCCTCGAGTCCCCTTTAACATTTTTTCTTCTTAACCCTAAACATATTAAATTTTGTTTTGTCAAATAGGGAAAACTCTTATCTCTAATTTGTGATGTTTATTACCATAAACGTGTGTCATGACACCATCAATCCCTGTATTGATTATATTTTTGTATCTTAAATTATGTTCATAATAATTTTATATTCTATATAGCACAAATGACTTATCAAAAATATATAGCACAATGAAAAATATATAAAAGAACGATTATAATAATATAAAAAAAATTCTCTAATATTCACAATTCAAACTAACAGATTAACAAAATCCCAAAATTAAACCAATATAAATCCAATTTATGCGAACTTCTACTCGGAATTTCTCCAAGTCAAGCTCAAGAACCGAATATTTTTAACAAAATATTCAAACACGAAAAACAAATCGCATGCGAAAAGGGAAAAAGAGGAAGAAAACAAGAGTCTTCACAATAACCGTGTGTAAGAGAAATTAGGAAACAAAAGAAATAAACTAATTTCGAACCCCGAATGTTGCAAGCCGTGCAAGAACGATAGTGTTAAGGAATTTAGGATCAGATACAGTCCTAAATACAACTTAAACAGAAAAAAAAATTATATAATAAAAGGGTAAACCAGAGAAGAATCAAGAAACATAGATTTGTACCATAATTAAAACTTGAAAAACAAAAGAAGGAAAAAAATCGTACCTTCAATTATTTCTAGATATACTCAGACAAGGAGAAAGGGAAACGGAGCTGAAAGGAAACTTGGTGGGAAAATAAACATGGCGCAGAGAGAAAATGAAGGAGCGTTCGAATTTCGAGACGTGAGAAAGGGGAGCTGAATATAGAACGTTGGGATATCTGGAAGTTTCGCACGTGATTGGGTGAAGCTTCTACCCGGTACCTAGTGTAACGATACAGTCATATATATTATATATTATGTAAATATCGTACTTAAAAAAAATAAAATTTATTATTAAAAAATTAATTTTTTAATATAAATTTTACCTTTAATCACTTTTTTTCAAAGGCAAGACATTTACGCATTCTTAAATATCATGTCTCTCTCTCAACAAGTCTCTCTCTCTCTCAACAAGTCTCGTCTACTGGTCAATAGGACGGAACGATGGGATGTCGTCCTTCACAAGATTGATTGAGGGCTCTTTCGTAGTGCTCGACAAAGGATTATGTCCTTTTCACTTTTTTCCGTTTAATAATCTTAATTGAGGAATGTTAATTTTTATCAAAAAAGAATTAAAATATAGAACTCTTTTTACAAACTTTTAAATAATTATATTTTTTTAAAAAATTATAAAATATTTATAAAGTATCATTATTTTGTAAAAATATCTTCATTTTTTAAATATAATTATTTGAAGAGTTATAAAATGAATCATTTGATCTATCAGGATAAATTTGGAGGGTGAAATGAGAATTTTATGTTTTGTTTTAAAATTTAAAATATTATTTTTTAGTTTTGAGATTTGAAAAGGTTAAATTGAAATTTGAAAAAGTTGAATGTTTATAATATTTTATATGAAAATTTGAAAAATATATAATAATGAGATGAAATAATATGAGAATTTTGTAAAAGATGAAACTTTCAAACATATCCTAAATCTTATCTTACTTGGTAGCATTTATGATGTGTCATACGTCAAGTGGATATCATTTAAATGGTTGATATAAGAAGGTACTTGAAATGTGATACACTACCACGTGCGAATGAAGATATCAAGATTTAGGATGAAGAGTAGAACTGCTCATTTCAAATTATATCTCTTAAGAAAAGTTTTGAAAAACAAAAATGAATAGAAAAGAATTGTCAAAGAAATGGAGGCGATTGTCCAATGTAGATAGGTATGGAATTTATGATTGTTTGGTTAAATATTCCCGTCTCAAAAGAGTGTTGAGGCGATAATGAGTTAATTTTAATTTATCTTATCTCATCTTTTTAAGTTATGTGTAGGTAGTGAGGAGATCTCAAATTATCTGTAGATAGTAATAAAAAAATAATTATAAAATATTGAATAGTTATAAATAGTAGTAAAAAATAGTAAAAAATAATAATAAAATATTAAATAGTAGTTCACTACCCAAACACAACCACAATTTTTTCAAATTTTTAAATAAAATATAAATTAATAATAAATAATTTAATTTTTTCAAATTTTAAAATAACTTTTTCAAATAAATTAAATATAAATTAATATTAGATGGGTTCCTATCTAATAGCAAGGGAAACAAAAGCGACTAACAATTTCCCACGTATAACATGGAGGCAACACATCATAGATTGGACAACACTCATCATCAAAACAATAAAGTAGAACCTGAAACCAACTACATAAAAATTCTTACAAGGATAAACGATGATCATTTATAAAGAACAAAAGCCACGGACGGAAAAGAAATAATTTTCATTAAAGTTAAGATTATGGCCTTGTTTGGGTACCGAGAGTACCTCAGGTACTCTCAAACTCTCTCACTATTATTCTTTACTTTATTATTACTTTTCATCTACTTTTTCTACTATTCATTACTTTTCACCTACTTTTTACTACTATTCAATATTCTATTATTACTTTTTCATTACTATTCACAAACATTCTCAAACACTTTCACTACCCAAACCAAGCCTAAATATTTTGACCATTTTATACGGAAGAGATTCCGTTTTGAATTATCTCTCTATTAGTTAAAATAATAATAAAATATTTTTTATTTTTTATTTTTTTCATATTTTACAATTTAGATCCATTGTAAATTATATCAACTCAAGCAACTATATATAAATAATAATTAGTGGTGCAAATGTTATGTAGCAATAAAATAAGAGTGAAATTAATATAAATTATTCAATTGAGGGTGTATAGTAACCATATATATATAAATAATAATTAGTGGTGCAAATGTTATGTAGCAACAAAATAGGAGTGAAATTAATATAAATTATTCAATTGAGGGTGCATAGTAACCATACAAATATAGAGATGGTATGTTTTCACAGATGAAATGAGATGAGTTGAGATAAAAGTTGAAATTGAATAAAATATTGTTAGAATATTTTTTTTTAATATTTTTTTTTGTTTTAGGATTTGAAAAAGCTGAATTGTTTATTTTATTTTATATGAAAATTTAGAAAAGTTTTAATAATTAGATGAGATACGATGAGTTGTGAAATGTTGTGAAAACAAATCAGACCTAATAAAGTAGCTAGCATGAAATACGGAAAACTTACTTGAAGGCGATTTCGCGCACTAAAGATGACATGGAATGCAACCAAATTAATAATACGTTGTGTGTTGAAGAGGCAGGAGACGAAATTCTATAGGAAAACTCTACTTGAAGGCAGTTTCGCGCATCAACCTCTCAAGCTCGAACTCCCTAGACCTTCTCGATCCTCTTCATCGAGAATATCCGTCGACCCCACCATCAAGATGTCGATGGACAGATCAAAAGGTGGGGCTGATTCAAAAAGTCTCGGGCGTCTATTCCACACTGCGATCACAGCCTCGAACTCCGTCTACAACACCCGACAGTGCAAGGTCATGTTGTTAGGGTTCCAGCATAAGAGACGAAACTTAGGGGAATATGAAGACAAAGATCTGAACTAGAGTGAGATTATGCGAAGTGAAGTGGAACCAAAGTAGTTTGAAGAAGAAATGATGTCGTATCAAGAGTTGAAAGCAGATGTGGAAGATCAAGGAAACAGGAAATATAGTCTATTGTTGGTTAGGCACCATTTAATGTTAGTGGAGCTACGCACCGTTTAGTACAGTGGTGTTGCGCACCATTTTTATTTAAGTTGTTCTATGGTTGAGTCTAAGTTGAATACGCAATGTTTTATATAAAACGGTGCGTATGGTCAATGATTTTACTTTAGTGTTCTACAGGTCAATTTTTAATTTTTTACCCAGTCTATTACAATGAGTACGTTGTCTTTAAGGAGAGAGTGAGGTGCAGAGGAGATCATTCTGGAATTTGCTAGTTGATTATTGTAAGGAGACTGGAAATCCTTAGAAGATTTCCTTATCTAATATACGTATGGCCCTCTAAGGCATTTCCTCAAATAGTTTGTATTCATTCCCATTTCATTTCCTGCAACATCCCAGCCATAATTACTTCATTTCCTATTTAGTATTTACATCCAATCATCACAACATTATCACAACAGGGTCCTAACAAATGGTATCAGCATACGCCAATCCTATAGCAGAAATCCTACTAGATCCAAACTTCAACACCAAGAAAATATCCAGCAATAGTTACATGAAGTCCAACAACAACATGACCATCAACAACAAACTATGCAAGATTTGAAAAATAATGTAAGCACCCTAAATGATATGATGCACACAATCATCCAGCAACATCAACAAAATCATCAACAACACAAGCATAACCAGCAGCAGTATGAAGACTAGGAAGTACCATATCTGATAAGAGCTAACTTCAGGGGGTGAAATTGGAGTTTCCTCATTTTCAAGGTGAAAACCCAGTGGCTTGGATCTTCAAGGTCAATTAGTATTTCAAATTCCATCAAACTCCTATGTCTCATCGCATGCTCATGGCTTCATACCACATGCACGAGAAAGCTCTTGTGTGGTATCAAGAGTCTTTCGAAGGTGGGCCATTTCCGTGACTGGGAGGCCTTCACCACGCCCATAATCCTTTGTTTTAGGCCGACGAATTACAACAATCTCATAGAAGTGTTAACAACGTTGAAACAAACCAATACCCTCTCAACTTACAAAGCACAATTTGAAGCCATATCCAATCGGTTGAGAGGACTTTCCGATGAGCATAAGCTGAGTTGCTTCATTAGTGGACTGAAAGATGAAATCCGTTTTACCATTAAAATGTTCAACCCTGTAAGTAGGAATGCAGCATATGGTTTAGCAAGAAGACAAAAGGAATACCTCTTAAGTGCAAGGAAATCCAGCAAACACACAGCAGAAAATAATGTTGAAATAGGATGGGGTTTTTCCCGAGGGTCTTACTCGGGTAATAGCAGCAGTAGATGGAATTGACCTACGGGTAATACTAAACCAGTTTCCTCAACCCAAATGGATGAGAAACGCAAGAAAGGGTTATACTACCAATGTGATGAGAAGTATAGCCCAACCCATAACAGCAGAAAACCAAGGATTTACTTGCTATAAGCTGATGAAGAAAAAGTAGTGGAGGAAGGGGACAACCTTACAGATTATAAGGTGGAAATGACTAACGATAACTAGGTTGAAGATAACGTGGAGGAGCCTGAAATTTCACTAGCTGCGATTGCTGGAACTCTTACAGTCAGTACAATGAGGCTGGTGGGCAATATTAAATGGGAGAAAATAGTGACTTTAGTGGATTCGGGTAGCTAACATAATTTCATAGATTTCGCTTTGGTTCCTAAATTGAAGTTGGTAGTGGACCCTTCGATTACTTTAAAAGTCAAGGTAGCGAATGATCAATGCTTGAGGAGTGGGGAAGTGTACAATGCAGTAAATTTGAAGGTGCAACGTACTTTGTTTAAACCCTCCATTTATTTACTTGATCTTACTGGTTATGATGTGGTGTTAGGACTTCAATGGCTAGAGACATTGGACCTATAACCTGGGATTTTTTCCAAATTGATAATGAGTTTTGCACATGAAGGGAAAATGGTAGAGTTGAAGGGGTTGAAATTAAAACCATCGGTAATGGAGGATGGTCACAAGTTGCTCAAGGCTACTATGGCTAAGGGCAAGGGAATTTTATTGCAAATTGTTGGCCAAAAGAGAAAGCCCAAAATTCGAGAGATGTGGGAGATGACTTTTCTAAATTATTGGATGAATTTGAAAGGGTGTTCAATGAACCTAAGGGCTGCCCTCACCCCGTGCGCATGACCACCAAATTTTCCTCAAAAAGGGCATTCAACCCATTGCCAATAGGCCATACCAATACCCCTATTACCAGAAAATAGAGATAGAAAAGATCATTGATGAGTTACTCAAATCAAGTGTGGTGAGGCCAAGTATTAATCATTTTTTCGTACATGTTTTACTAGTTCGTAAAGCTAACAGAAGTTGGAGGTTATGTGTTGACTACCGGCTTTAAATAAGAAGACAGTGAAGGCCAAATTCCATATTCCAGTAATTAATGAATTTTTTGGCTCAGTTATTTTTTCTTAATTGGATTTGAGGTCCAGTTATCACCAAGTCAGGGTTGTAGCTAGTAACATCCCCAAAACAACCTTATGAACACACGAAGGGCATTACGAGTTTTTAGTAATGTCATTTGGCCTAACTAATATCCCGGCCACCTTCCAAGAGTTGATGAATGACGCATTCAAACTTTTTATAAGGAAATTTGTGTTAGTATTTTTTGTTAACATACTGGTGTACAATAAGTCAAAGGGGAAACATTTGGAGCATCTAAAACAGGTTTTAACCTTACTACAGCAATACTGTTTGTTTGCTACAATGTCGAAATGCAAGTTTGCAGTGGAAGAAATTGACTATTTAGGCCACATTATTAATACTGGAGGGGTAATGGTTGTTGCTTCTAAAATTGCGACTATGTTAGAGTGGCCTAAGCCTAAGAATATGAAGTCGCTAAAGGGATTCCTAAAGCTAACAGGGTACTACTGGAAGTTTATAAAAGAGTATGGAACTCTAGTAGCCCCACTAACTGCATTGTTGAAAAAGAATTCTTTTGTGTGAGATGTGGAGGCAAGGAGGGCATTTGAGGTACTAAAACAGTTTGTATCACAGCCTCTAGTGTTAAGACTTCCAGTTAAAACAATAAGCACCATTGAATGTGATGCTTATGGCACAGGACTTGGGGCTGTACTAATATAATCGGGACAGACCATTTCCGATTTGAGCAAGGCATTAAAAGGGAAGGCACTGTTATTATCTACTTATGAGAAATAGTTAGCTCTTGTTACAACAATGTAGAATGGATGACATATATACTGGGTCAATCATTTGTGGTGAAGACAGACCAAGAGGTACTCAAGTTTCTGCTTGAGCAACGGGTAGACACCAAGGCTCAACAAAAATGGATGGATAAGTTAATGGGATGCAACTTTTCTATCAAATACAAAAAAGGTAAGAAGAATAGAGTGACTGATGCACTTTCTCGAAAAGATAAAGGGTTACAAGGGGGCTACATGTTGTGCAATGGTCCCATTTCCTACTCCCTTATGGGTGGAGAAGCTGAAACAGAGTTATCAAGGTTCGGAGGGACCAACCGAGCTATTGAACCAATTCAAGTTCGAGTTGAACAGTCCAAGGGGTTTTTCACTGAAACAGAGATTTATTCTAAGAAAAAAGGAGGATTATATTGTCTGAGGATTCGAATTTGAAGAGGAAAGTGTTGTAGTATGTCCATAATAACCCTCAAGTAACCATTTGGGTTACTTGAAAACATATCAGAGGGCTAAACGAGATTTTTACTGGAGGGGGATGAAAAAAGACATCAAAAAGTTGGTGAGGGAGTGTGATACGTGTCAGGCCATGAAATATGAGACTAACCATTCAGCGGGGTTACTCCAGCCCCTATCCATTCCCAACCAACCTTGGACTAACATATCCCTAGATTTTGTGGAAGGACTACCTGTTTCAAAGGGATCTAGTGTAATACTTATGGTGATTGATCATCTTACAAAATATGGTCATTTCATTACATTTTCCCACCTTTATACTGCCCAGGTGGTAGCTTAGGAGTTCATGAGGAATGTATTGAAACTACACGAGTTTCCTAGGTCTGTGGTGTTAGATAAGGACCCAATTTTTCTAAGTACTTTTTGGAAGGTTATATTCCAATCTCAGAGATCCTCCCTTGACTTCAGTTCAGCTTATCATCCTCTGTCGGATGGCCAAATTGAAGCCTTGAATAAGAGCATGGAAGGATATCTAAGGTGCTACACAGGATCTAAGCCTAAGGTCTGGTCTCAATGGCTTCCCATGGCTGAGTGGTGATATAACACTAACTATCACACAACTACTAAGATGACCCCCTTTGAAGTAGTCTACGGTTACCCAATCCCCACACTCATAACATATGTCCCTGGTACTGTTCCTAATAAAGCAGCAAACCACGTTCTACTCAACAGAGATCAAGTAATCAACTTATTGAAACAAAATCTAGTAGAAGCTCAACACCGAATGAAATATTATGCAAATAAACAGAGAACTGAGAGAGTTTGAGAAGAGAGACTGGGTTTACCTGAAGCTTTAACCATACCGACAGAAAACCCTAGCTCTGAGAAGTAATCTGAAGCTGTCACCCAGATACTATGGGCCCTTTCAAGTTGAAGAGAAGATAGGAACTGTAGCCTGTCAATTGAAGCTCCTAAAGGCTCCAAAATATACCCGACGTTTCACGTCTCGTGCCTCAAGAAGAAATTGGGTTCACAGATCCCCATTCTTCCCAATCTTCCTCCCACGGACCCCATGGGTGAGATCCAACATGGGCCTGAACAAATTTTAGAGTGTAGAATGAAGAAACAAGGAGAAAGGTTAGTAACCGAAATTATTGTGGAATGAAGTGGATTTACAAGGGAAGAAAGTTGCTGAAAAATTTTGTGGAGCCTTCAAGCCCTTTACCCGCACCTTGTGGACAAGGTGCTCTAAAGAATGGGGGTTTGTTAAGTGATGAGAATGCAAAGTGTTATATTTTTCTCCCTTAATGTTTAGTCTTTTATACTTATTTGGTGCCTAAATGTACTCATTATTCTTTTATTTTGACTTAGGATGCAAATAGAGGCATTAAATGCAAAATGAAGCTAATTGGGCGATTCTGGACAGTTTCGACATCGCTTCGTAATCTGGGCATAACTCTCTCATCCGAGCTCCGATTGAGATTATTCAAGATGCTATGGAACACCAAGAAAAGCTCTACAACTTTCATGTTTTAAGTTTTGAGAGATACTGGCTATGTCAAGGTCGAAATCGGGCTTGAAGTTGCTGCACCTACACTATTGACGTTCTGGAACATTCCTTAGCATGCAATTCGAATACGTGGATCTGATGCGATTTATTTGCGGAAGTCTTCAAATTTGGTGCAGGAAAGTTCCTGTTGGAAAACACCATTTTCCTAGTTATATTATGACTTTATTTTATTTTTAATATTTTCCTTAATTAGTCCGATTTGGATATTGTTATTTGAGGATAATATTTGGAATATTTGAGGAGATTTGGTAGGACTCTAATATGGGGAGGGAAATCATCAGATTAGGGCATCTCTCTATCCTCTTCTCTAACTTCTCCTTTGAGTTTTTATCAAAGCCCTGGCTAAACTTTCATAATTGGTCGAAGGAAACGGAAGCCTTGGAATTAATAAAACTGTGAGATCTAATTTGTTTTTAATGTTCAATTTATGCTTTGAGTATCGGATGTTCTTCTGTGCCTATTTTCATGATTGTCTCGTTTAATTACAAGGAGGCCTACTAATTTATTATTCATTGCAATCTACTGATAGATTATATATCAAATCCGTAACTGTTTGATCCCTCTAATTTGTAAAGCAACTAAGATTTAATGATTTGCTGCGTCAAAAATTATTAGATCTTAGAAAGAACGATTGACGAAATTAAATGCAACCGCTTGTGCTTGTGTTGGTTAGCTTCATCGATCTCTCTAATTCTTAAGGCTGCTACTAGATTAAACCTTTAGCGCTTGTCTTCGGTTGTTTAGTAGTTAAACTTAATTAGATCGTTTATTTTCTAATTAACTACTACTAAGAAGAGATGAGAAAATAATTCCAACGGTGAATATTCAAAGTATGAATTAATATATACTTGCATCGATAATCAGTTGTAAAATTTTGATGTGGATGTTGAATTAGACCAATGTTTGTTCTTTTGATTGATTTTGATATTTTAATTTGAATTATTCCTTAGTTGTTCTTCTTTAAAATTGTTTTCGTTATACTCAAACCCCCCCAATCCTTGTTCATGTAGCATAAAACTAGGCTAAATACTCTCCGCGGGAACGATCCTTACTTGCACTACTACATATATTTTAGGAGTATAGGTTTTATTTTTGGTTGCCTGCGACAGCACACCATTAAGGTTTTAGCGTAAGAGACGAAACTTAGAGGGACGATGAAGACAGAGATCTGAACTAGAGTGGGTTTATGCAAAGTGAAGTGGAACCTAAGTAGTTTGAAGAAGAAATAATGTCATATCAAGAGTTGAAAGCAGATGTGGTAGATCAAGGAAACAAGAAGTAGAGTTTGTTGTTAGTTAGGCACCATTTAATGTTAGTGGTGCTACGCACCATTTAGTATAGTGGTGTTGCGCACCGTTTTAATTTAAGTTGTTCTATGGTTGATATGTGTTGAATATGCAGTGTTTTATATAAAACGGTGGGTATGATCAGTGATTTTACTTTAGTATGCTAGAGGTTAGTTTATAGTTTTTTATCCAGTCTGTTACAAAGAGTGCATCGTCTTTAAGGAGAGAGTGAGGTGCAGAGGAGATCATTCTGGAATTTGCTAGTTGAATATTATAAGGTGGTTGGAAATCACTTGAAGATTTCCTTATCTGATATACGTATGGCCCTCTGAGTCATTTCCTCAAACAATTTGTATTCATCAAAATAGGGTCTTAACAAGTGGTATTAGCATACACCGATTCTATGGCAGAAAATACCAGATCCAACATCAACAACAAGAAAATATCCAGCAACAGTTACATGAAGTCTAACAACAACATGACCAGCAACACCTAACTATGCAAGATTTGAAAATTAATGTAGACACCCTAAATAATATGATGCGCGCAATCATCCAGTAACATCAACAACACTAGTATGTCACTAATAATTAATTAATTTTTTTCAAATTCTAAAATAATAATAATATTCTAGCAATATTTTATTCAATTGAGTTAAAACTATCACATCTCATCTCATCTCATCTCAGTGTCCAAACGAACCTTAGTCCAAACATAGGTGCTTAACCACTTTTTTTCCTATATGAGAGATTAACCTCTAATGTGTAGCTTTCAAATTGCCAGGCCTATGAGTATCTAGTTCAAGTACTCTGTTAGTTCTTTGACCATTCTCACTCACTGTTTGATTTGATAATGAACAATAGTTTTCCATAGAGTCTCGGCCAAAGATTAGAGGAAGAGATTTGGGGGAGATGAAGGGATCTAAAGATTGAGTGGCCTATGTTGAGGAAGGGAGATGAAGTCGATGTCTTCTTCTTCTTTCTATTCTCTTTGTGTTTTTCCTTAACTTTTTTATTTTTTTATTTTTTTTTATTTTAAATGGCATTTGACAAAACAATCCACCTAAGCAATTGGTACGCGGTTGGTGGGCCAAACCGCCTATACCTAGAAGCACTGAATAAATATATTTGTTTTTTACCTCTTCCAATATAGACCATTTTAAGAGATTGTTACTCAAATTTTAGTTTGCATTTTCATTTAACTAAGCTAATGAGAATGCTATATTATCAAAATGAAAAATGATATTTGCAGTCATGAAGTGCAAAAATACTGTGCAATTCATTTGAAAAAATTATGTAAATACGATATCCACATAAAAAAAAAAAAAACTAATTTTTTGATAGTGGACCACACTATTTTTAAAAATGATTGTACAGCGTTTGCGCACTCTACGATTATATCATTACTGTTTTCAAATAATGTGAAATATAGTTCTAATTTTAAAAAATATTGTCAATGGAAAAATATCTGTACAAGATAAGATAATTACAATTTTGCTCTTAGATCTTATCACATGCACAATAAACTTTACCTTCTATTTTGAGGTAAAAATGAAATAGAAATATCATTTAAAAGTTGTAGTATCGTTGTGATAAAATCAAATAGTAAAATTGTAATTATCTAAAAATTATACAAAATTTTCACTCATTGACAAAATTTTTAAAACTAGAACTACATTACACATTATCTGAAAAAGTATGTTTAATTAACGTAATTTTTAATTATTTAAATTTAATTTTTTTTTTAATATGTAATAATGATTCAACCTAATTTTATCATTAAAAATAATTTAAAACTATATAAACAATTTATAAGACACCTAAACAACCCCAAATTGGCCCTTATAATTTACCATTTAAATAATTAAATAATATAACTAATAAGCCCTTATAATATACTATGTTTCTCTGTATCATTTAATTAATTTTTTTAATATTTATTTATTCATTTCAAATATTTTCTCTTATACAATATCCTCCTATCTCTTAATACTGAACCTCTCTCTTGATTGAACCTCTCTCTTGATACTGAACCCATATATAAATTATAATGTAACTTAATTATTTCATATATTTTGATGTTTACAATATCCATTTCATTAATTTGTTTACTCCGTGATATCTGTCTTGCATTCGTTCTTTTACCGGATTTTCTTTGCCCTCCTACCTCTTCTTTGAGATTTTTGTCATCAGGGGTAGGAGACACCCTGTCCTCCTCCATTTCACGGCATCCTTCCTCCACAAAGAGCCATAATTTTTCTTCTTCTTGGAATCTAATTAGTTTTGTTCAGGTCAGATGCTCTGCATTATATAGCACACCGCCCTCACCCTAAATTGCCAATAATTTTTTTTTATCTGTGAAATCTCGCTCCACCAGAAGTTTCCTAGCTCTTTTCTTTTTCCTTTAGAATGGAAATATATTTTTCTTTTTTGAGCTCGAACAAATTCATGGCAAATGGTACCAAGAATATTAGTTTCAAAGATCATTCATACCCGATATAGCAATATCTTAAAATACCCACATTTTGAATTCATTGCTGGTTAAGCCATGAATTCAAACTTGAGTACAGATTTTTCTTTTTTGAGTTTCAACTGGCAAGTGTAACTTGACTCCAATTACAAAAACAAGTTAGATGCTTTCTCCGCAAGAAAAATCATCTAACATATTATGCTCAGAAACATGAATGTTATCTCATAGATCTTTTCCCCTATAAAAGAGGAAAAATCTCTGAAGTCTGACATGTGAATAGTTTCATGATTCATCACAGCAAATACATAGGAACGAAACCAAAACAAAAGATTTTTCTTCTTAAACAAACAGGCCCAAATAATCAAGGAATTCTAAACTCCCAACTGATTTATAAGCTTCAACCATAAGCAAAACTGTTTTTTCGAGTAACAGCTCTCATAAATGATCTTATATTCAGCACATGTAGAGCTCGGAATAGCGTATAAATCTCCCAGAAAACTGGGCATACAATCATTGAGCCAAAAAAGAAAGATCTACGGGGATACGAAAAATAAATTAAAAAAGAATTAAAAGAATGATAGAGATCAGAGTGTGCTATTAGGGTTTATCGGTCACGGTTTAATCAGAAACACGGACCAAAATTTTCTCATCATATCTCCCGAAACTGCATCCATCACTGGCAAAAGAAAACAGAGAAAATAACAAAAGCATTCAAACCCAAAAGAGATTAAGGAAAAGAGAAAGAAACAAAGGAAATTTGAGAGAGAATGGCTGGGACGAAAAGAATCATCAGAGACTTAAATACTAGTAATCAAGAAACGAATCTATCATTTTGTTGCAGTTTTTCGCTCATCATCTGATCTTAATTCGTCACCTAAGGTATCCATTGCTACAACAACAATAACAACAGCATCAAAACGAAATAAACAGGAAAAGGGGACTGGATGAAAAGGATGACTCCAGGGTACACAAAAGGGAAAGAGGGAGGAGTGGGTGACGCATTGGACGGTTTGAGAGCAAATTTATAGGATGCGAGAGGCGTTGCCCTAGATAGAGTTTACTCATCCTTCAATTTACACCGTCGGATTATCGGGGGGAGACCTACTTCATAGGATAGGTTTGGGAGCAAAAATAAAATGAAATTTCTCGTTTTTATCTTATCTCATCATTATATTTTTTTAAATTTCTATACATAATATAATAAATAATTCAAATTTTTCAAATTCTAATATAACTTTTTCAAATTTCAATTCAACATTTTCAAATCTCAAAACTAAAAAATAATATTTTAAACTTTAAAACAAAACACAAATTTTTCATCTCACCCCCAAACCTATCCTTACTTTTTGGTTTATAATTTGAGTTATTCTGCATATACATACATTTTATTTATAATTTTATTTACAAGATTTATTCTTTTAAGTTTTCTTTTAAAATTTAAATTTTGAATTTTAATATTTATGATTTTCAGCATATCAATAATTGATATGTGAAAAAATAATTTTTTTATAAAATTGTTCTTAAGTATATTTAGTATTTTCATTATAATTTATACAGGTAGAGTGAGCGTGGACATCCAACATTGGCCATGCTCAGACTGAATATTGAGATTAGTCGAGTTGAGTTGTGAATAATAATTTTTTATAAATTTTTATTGAAATGAGTTTAACTTTTTTAATCAAGATGAATTTAATCTTTTAGTTTGAAATGAGTTTAACTTTTTTATAAAAAGTTGAAAAAATAGTAAATCTCACCAACAATTAATTTGAGATGAATTGAATTTGTTACAACAACTAAATACAACTTAAATGTGTCAATCCATGGTTTCGAAATGGCCCATCAAAGGCTAGGAAAATAGTATTTTAGCTCATTCAAAGTGAATTTTTCCTTCTAAGAGCATTCTCAGTGATTCTTTTATCTTATTTATTAAAATATATCATCAAAATATATTATCAAAATTCATTTTTTTTTATTTTACATATTAACTTTTATAATATATCATATATTAATTTATCTATTTTTTCTCTATATCATTTAAATATTATATTTTTTAATATTTTGTAAAAAAAAAGGTACAAGAAGAGAGATAAAATAATTAAAAACTGTTTACATTGGTGCACAGTCCATGCTACATGTAGTGGCAACACTGTAAAAAACTTGAAAATATATATGAAATACATCATCTGCTGGATGGCACTTTTGGACTACTTTCCTTCATATTTAACATAAATATGGGTTTTACAAAACTCATTTAAAATGCTCTTAGGGCATGTTTGGTTTTACATAAAATTACCACTATAACTAATTTTAAAACACTTTAAGTGCATGTTTGCCAAACAGTTAAAAAAACTTTTTAACAGTAGAACTTTTTAATAAAAGTTATACAACTCAAAACGCTGTCAGAAAATCTTTATTTTCTCTTGTAATTTCAAACAAATCTTACAATTAAAAATACAAACAAAAATCAAGTTTTAAACTTAACGTTACAAATTGTCAATGGAGTCAATGGATTCAATTTACATTGCCATAGAGCCTCTCCCAAACACTCGTCTTTGCTATGAGCAACAATAATTTTATATTTTTGTGTGTTTTGTCTAATTGTTTGAAAGCTTAAGGTATAATCGATGGGTCTCATTTGGTTATACAAATGAAATGTTGAAATTTGAATAAAATATTGTTAGAATATTATTTTTTAATATTATTTTTATTTTAAAAATTAAAAAATTTGAATTGTTTATTATATTTTATGTGAAAATCTGAAAAAGTTATAATAAATATATGAGATGAAATGGTCTAGTATGTTAAATCTGCACTTAGGGATGTTCATTGCTCAATTCTCCCAACTCGCTTTTTGAAATCTATTGTTAATTTTCTTTGTCAAAAGGTGACTTTAATCTATGAAAAACTCTATACATCATTCTCATACTACACACTACACACGATATATTTTTTTTCATTTACCAAATATGTGATGTATGAATGATGATTAGAAGAACTCAATTAGTTTAAGAGAAATAAAATAAAAAGAAGTGTGATATGTGGGATGAAGAGTAGGAAAACCCTTTATTTATGATAAATGTACATTTGGATGCCATACTACTCTCAACTCATCATTATAACTTTTTCAAATCCTAATACAAAATATAATAAATAATTTAACTTTTTCAAATTTTAAAATAATAATAATATTAAAAAATAATATTCTAACAATATTTTATCATCTCAACTCAACTCAGTTCAACATCCAAACTCAACTCAGACTCAAAACACATCTCACTATTATGGAATTTTCTAACAATAGACGTCTCAACCAACTCGATTAATAAATTGTTCCAATAATTATTTTCATGACAGTTAGTTACAAGACTAGACTAATTATTTGGTATTATTTGGCGATTAAGTTTTAATGTAGAAAAATTGTATTCATCATAATTTTTATTATAATCATCTCAATATTTTTTAACGTGTCATTACATGATGAGAAATAATGATAAAAGTGATGATAAATAACATTAATCTTGAATTTATATATTGTATATGCAATATATAAATTCAAGCCATCTCCTTACTTTCAAAGAAGGGTGTACCGGAGTCCAACCTTATATTTCTCAATCTCATATCAGTAAGTGTGTCCATAAGTTATTGTTTCTGTAAAGCCCGTTACCTAGCAACAAATTTCATTTTGAGTTACCACTTCCCCATGTCAATGCACGTAATCACTCCTAGTAATGCTATATTATTTTCTCACCATGCACTTCAGGGTGTACACCCATGGTTTAAAGGATCACAATGGGACAGATTATATCAGATGGAAGCAGCTTTTATTCCTGATGTCAATGATGAGTTAGATACTCAGAACTTTGAGAAGGTTGAAGAGGTGAGAATAATGGTTCGGTTGAATTTTATCAAAGCAGTGCAATTTGCATACCTTGGTGACATTTCTTGTTAGTTTTTACATCATTTGTAAGTTTGATTTTGTGCTTTCTACTTGTGCAATATGTTTTCTGATCAAGAAAATATAATTTTGATGTGTATTATATATATATATTTTATGTATTCTGTTTTTGTGCATTTTTTTTTTTTAACTTTCTGAAAAATCTTTTCCGGCGAGTAAACTTCGTCGGAAATAATTTTTTCGTTGATTTAACTTATTTGTGGCGATAATAATCTTTTTCGACGACAATTAATCACTGGAAATACATAATGACGACAATAATAGAAAATCGTTGGAAAAAATAATGAGTCATTTTCGGCAATTTAGTAACTTTTTGCGATGATATATCGCTGTAATTGACTTTTTTCAACATTTTAATGACAAACGGAAATGCCTTTTTCGTCGATTCTCGGAGCAATTCCAACGGACAAAAATCGTCGAAAATAGTAGATTTTTGCAACGATTGTTTCTTATTGTTGAAATTGATCAAAATTGAAACTTTTATTGCGTCGAACATGCAGCGATTTAAAAATCAAAATGATTAAATGCAGCAATTATTGGGAGTATTTGCAACGATTTTGAGTACTGAAAAATGCCTAATTTCTTGTAGTGATAGATATAGAATTAATCTAGCCATCATCCACTATTCACTACTGCACACCCTATGAACAAAAAAAAACTATCAGATATGGGGTGTGAGGGTGAATAGTGGCTGATGTATATAATGAATTGGGGTATTTTTAGGGCATTGCCCATTGTGTATTATTTTTCTTTAATAACAAAATTATCTATCTTGGTTTTAAAGAAGTGTTGGAAACTACAAATCTTAAAAGAGAAATAATTTGTACAAGTTCCAAAAAAACAACTCCCACACAGTTATTTTATAAAAGAGTAGACCCCACCTTGAAATTGTGTAAAACAAATATTATTTTTTAGTGGAACCTACTTTTGTACAAAGAGTCTATGTGAGACTTGTTTATTTGAAATTTGTACCTAACATTACTCATTATAAAAATAACTATCTACTCCTGTCGTATGTCATGATAGGCATGAGCGAGTAAGCGAGAATCCCTTCCCTCCACAAGGTGACCAATTTGTTTTTATTTATTTAAGGATAATGATAAGGTTACTATCTTTCTACTACTCATTTACTATTCTTTTTGTATTTTTATTTTTTATTTTACTTAATAATTAAGAAAATGATTATTAATAAAATTCTATATTTTTTTTTAATTTTCTCTTAATGACTAAGAATGTTAAAAAATAATTAAAAGAAAATGATAAAAAAAAATTAAATATACTATAAATAGTAAATGGCCAATGGGTAGTAAGTGGATAATAACCCTATCACTACCCTTTATTTAAATCTTACATAATAACAATGAAAATGTAACTTGTTTACTTTTTTTTTTTTTTGTCATTAAATAAAATCTTGTGGCCCCAATCTAAAATGGTATTCATAAAAAAATTTAATATTATTCATCTCAAACTTCTTCATTCTGAATCACACATGTTAGAATTGGACTACCCATTCTAACAACCATGGTATTTAGCAAGAATATAAATGTTGAACAGCAAGAGGCATTCTTATCTTTTTGGGTGTTAAAACCCATCAACAATATGAGAAATATTTTAGATTACTTCCTATGGTGGGTCGAGCAAAGAATAAAGCTTTCTCAAACATAAAACAAAAGGTATGGCAGAAGTTACAAAACTTGAATGAGAAATTGTTGTCACAAGGGGAAAAAGAATTACTTATCAAGATTGGCATTATCCATACCTAGCTACTCAATAAGCTATTTTAAACTACTAGGTAATTTATGTTCTGAGCAAAAGTATGATGTCAAAATTCTAGTAGGGTCAAAGAATAAATGAACATAAGACTCATTGGGTAAGCTGTTAGAAAATGTGTGTTTCAAAATGTAACATACCAGTTTCGACTCTAGGGTATATAAGTAATTATTTTCCTAGTAAGCTTTTATTTAGATTTAAATTATTATGACTATAGTTTTATTAGAATTAATATTTACTTTATCTTTATATATTTTCTATTATAGTTGTTATTTAAAATTTGATAGAGTTTTATTTCAATGAGGATTCTTAC
Organism: Pterocarya stenoptera; assembly: GCA_003123785.1. Classification (NCBI taxonomy): domain Eukaryota; kingdom Viridiplantae; phylum Streptophyta; class Magnoliopsida; order Fagales; family Juglandaceae; genus Pterocarya; species Pterocarya stenoptera. Next base: position 17,647 of record QEOT01007297.1, on the reverse strand, counting down.
GGTGTACCAGATTTCAAATTCTAGAATTTATTCGAAATTTAAAGTTTTCATTTTCCCTCTAGTCAGCCGAATCCACCTCAAGGTCAGCCTCTGTTATTTACTTAGAAACTACTAGCCCGTACGTCTCTCAGCTTCTAATGAAAGACCAAGTCTCACATCAAAACCCTACTTTAAATCTCCTTTTCCTCTTCACAGTTTTCTTCCTATCAGCAAACCCACACAATTAAACCAGAGTTGAACATTTAAACAGAGAAAACCCATTTACCCGATAGCCACCTCTTGAGGCGCCGAAACCCTCTCTGACCACCACAGAAGCCGCCGACCTGCAGCCCCCGTCGAGCCACTCCTTTTTCCGGTAAGGCCTCGGCAGCCACCAGCCTCTTCTCTCTCTCTTTTGTTTCGGTTAGAGCAGTTCTCTCTCTCTAACTCTCTCTTTCTCTCTCACTCGGTGCCGCACCACCATAGGGACACCTCCAGTCGCGTCGCCGGTCACTCCCAGTCACCAATGCCGCCATCGCCTCAGCCCTCTCTCGGTGAGCCTCTATTTCTCTCGCACAAGCACTGTATTTCTCTTGCACAGCACTCTTCTCTGCTTCTGCCGAGTAATGTCACATGAGTTTCACAAACGGGCCTTGGGCCCTATGTAGGATGGGCTTAGCTATTAGCTTGTGTTTTAAAGTGTGTTTCGGGCCTTGTTTTAAATCTGATGGGCTTGGTTGTTTAGCTTGGGTTTTAAAAGTGTTTCAGGCCTTGTTTTAAATCTGTTGGCCATTTCCTTTGTGGGCTAAGTTGAGGTTAATTAGACATATAATATGTTAAAACTTGTAATTTAAATTGGGCCGATTTTATGATGTTTTAAGCATATTTTTTTAGTGATTTTATTAGATTTAATATTTCAAAGAGGAGTTATATTTTATTTAAATATATATATATATTAGTCAAATGCTTATTTTATAAGAAAATGTTTAAAGAATTTAAATTAGATTTTAAAGTAGATTATTGAGCCTAATATTTTAGTTAAGATTTCTTTTATCTATTTAATAGAATTTTAATAAAAATTATTATAGATACTTTAAATAAGAAAATTAAGAAATATGTTAAGAGTATTTTAAATGATATTAATATTTATTAGATTTCTTATAAGATTGAATAATTATGTTAAGAAAGGAAAACTATTTTAAGAAATTAAGTTTATGACTTATTTAGAATAGCTCAAGTGTTTTACTAAATTATAATATGTTATTAGTATTTTAAATAATTTAAAATATCAGGATTTATTGATTTTAGTGTTAAACAAAATAGTTGTAGATTATCTTTAGAATTCCAAATTTAGTTAAGTAAGATATAATATTTATTTATTTCCAACAATTTAGTGATAGTTATGTATTTGTGTATAGGTCTCAGGTTACAAAGTTTTATTCAAGAAGAAAAGCAGCAAGGTAAGTAATTTGATCATAAATTAGGATCATCACAGTAGCCTATATGTATGTATTATTCAAGCCAGTTTATTGATAGCCAATTTTATGTATCACTCATGTCACATGCAACATGTCATCTAACATAGCACACGATTAGTTCATTCCGCATCATGTTCAGATTTAGAAATTATAATTATATATGTATTATGTCATGCATCTCATGTGTATAAGACACATAAGTTATTTTAAGTTCAAGGGTAAGATAAGTTCAGATCAGTTAATAAGATGACCATTCAGATGCATGGTACCAATGCAGTTCAGTTCAGGGTGGTGTGCAAGCCTTGAACTCAGTCGTGGTCCACCATAGTATGTTAGAATACTATCAGCAGTTCTCCTTGCTGCAGCGGGATGTGGGACTGGTGCACAACCTTACACACAGGGTTAAGTGTGTTGGCCAGTCAGATAAATCAGTCAGTTAGCTCAGATAAATCAATCATACATAGCATAAGCATTAGCATGATCAGTCATGAATTTTTTAAGTTCTCAGCATGAAAGTTCTTATGAAAATCTTATGTTTATTACGTTTACGTTGTGATGGATTTCTCACTGAGTCATCGACTCATTTTAGTTTATTTCATGTTTTTTTAACCACCTAGGTGAAGATGATGATTACGAGCAGGCAGGCCAGGAGGAGAATGAGCATTTTATTTATTTATTTTTAGTTCAGACTTTCTAAAATAAAAGCATGTCTTTTATGACATGAAGTTGTTCAGTTTTATTCATTTAATGTTTTTGGAAGACAATTTTATTAGACCTTTTTATCTCATAATAAATTGCAGTTTATTTTAATTTTAATTATAAAATTAGAGAATCTTTTGCCGGGATTATTTTCATGAAAAATACGTGACACACATAGCCTACGGGAATGGGGTGTTACACAAAACCAAAAGGAGTGATGAGATTTAAGGATCTTAAAACTTTCAATTTGGCTTGGCTAACAAAGTAAGGTTGGAGAATTATGCAAGATGAATCTCTCCCTATCTATAGAATTTTCAAAGCCAAATACTTTTCCAATTTAAATTTTCTCAAGTCAAAACTAATCAAAATCCCTCTTTTGTATGGAGAGGCATTTGGGAACTTAAACAAAAACTCAAATAAGGATGCATGCGGAGGGTGGGCAATGGGAAATCAATAAATATTTGGGCTAACTATTGGATCCCTGGAGTTAGAAGAATTAAACAAAGTTTGAGTGATGAAAGGGCAATGATTAGAGAAGAAATAGTTGACAATCACATTGACAATAATACAAATGGTGGAATGTAGCAAAAGTTAGAGATCTTCTACCTCCCCAAGCTGCCACTGAGATGTTGAAGATTAATCTCAGTCCAGGAGAATATGAAGATAAATTGATCTAGACCAATGAGAATAATGGAAAATTCAATGTGAAGAGTGCATATAGGTTATTCAGAACGTTGGACAAAAAGTTACTCTAATTCATCTAGGCGAGGTGAGTTTGGAAAGACCTCTGGTATTTACAGATTCCCCATAAGATCAAAGTATTTGCTTGGAGAGCCTACAATAATGGATTGCCAACAAAGAATAATTTGCTGAAAAGAAGAGTGATCACAAATGATTCATGTAATTTTTCAGGGGAGCAATTGAAGACACTGAACATACATTATATTCTTATCCTGTTTTAGAAGCGAGAGGTAGAGAAAACACTTATCACTTCTTCATGATGCTGGCATAAATAAGTTTTCATTGAGATGGCTCAATATATAAGAGGGAGAGGTGGGAAAGGGGAGCTAGAGAAATTCATGATGATGGTAAGAGCTAGAAAAATTCATGATAATGGTATGGGGTCTCTGGTACATAATAAATTAGATGATTCATGAGAATAAAAATATACCACTAGATTATGCAGTAGAGCATGCTCTTGCATTTCTTAAAGTTCACATAGATGTGAGGTCCAATTCTTTATCGTTTAAATATTCATTATGTTGCTGGGAGCCACCTCCATAGGGAGTTCTAAAGTTGAATGTTGATGGTGCCATCTTTAGTGACCAAAAAACAGTAGGTGTTAGTGTGATACTTAGAGATGAAGAAGGAAGTGTGCTTATGTCTACAAGTAAAAATGAAAAGGAAGTATCGGGTCTAGAGGAGATTGAGCTTTAAGCAATGTTTAGAGATCTATAATTATGTTTGAATATGGGCATTTATGATCTAATAGTGGATAGTGATTTATTATTAATTGTAAAACAGATACAAGAGAAAGAAGATTCATGGTCTGTATTGGGACATCTTATAAAGGAAACTCAAGAACTGATGAAGAGATTCGGGAATTGTAAGGTTAAACATGTTGGTCGGTTGGCAATGAAGTTGCACATAGATTAACAAAATATGCTTAGAATGTGGATGACATTTGTTTATAGTGAGAGTCTTTTTTAGATGTAATTTCTCATATCGTCTGGGTTGACAAAAGTTTGTAATCCTATTTTCAATAAATAAATGAAATTTGTTATTAAAAAAAAGGAATTAGGCTACCCATTACCCTAACCATCTTGTAGGGGTCACCGGCGAATTTATGTTACCTTTAAATGCAAGAAGTCTTATTTCATCTCAACATTTAAACGAGACTATTTTTTTAATCAAACATAACTTTGTATTCATCATAAACCAGTGCTATCAATAATCTCTTTTCCTTCTCTATACTTAGTTTAATACAATCTAGTATCTCCTCTATCCATACTAATTCAGAATCTAAGTGTAAAACTTTCTTAGCTAGAATGTGATCAGCTACTTCATTTGAGTTTCTAATCTCTATACACAAATTGCACCTTCCAGCTTTTTCTACTCTTTAACAATTTCTTTGCATCTCCTATGACATTCCCATAAAAAGAAAGTTCTTCTTTATCTTCATTTACAGCATTAACAATGACTTGATCATCACCTTCAAAAATTACTCTGTTAAAGTTTAGATTTCTGCACACTTCATTGTTCTCCAAAGAGCAAAGTTGTATGCAACAACCACTTGATTAACAAACCTTCTTTGACCACAGATGGTAGCCAACACTTCCCCTTCCCTATCTCTGATTATTATTCCTAATCCCATCTTCTTTTCCTTTTGGTCTATGGCAGCATCCCAATTGGCTTTCACATAACTCTCCATTGGCTTCTTCCACTTCATATTCCTTGTAACTGCAGTACTCTCTTGATTTTTCATTAACAATTTTTGAGCCAGTTGGAATTCTTTTAACTCACAATACCGATAACTTGACAAGGCTTTTTAAACTTACCTTAAAAAATAAGTTCATTTCTTCTTGTCCATAAACCCCTCATCATAGTGGCTATTTCTTCCATATTAGACTTGGAAAACTTCAACATAAGCTTTCTCATAAAGCCAACGAATCATCTTCTGTAGTTCCCCATTTCTGAACTCTATTCGAAGTCTCAAGCCATACATCATTTGCTGTTATACACTGCCATATAACATGCATTACAGTTTCCACCTCCTTTGTACAGATTGGGCGTAAAGAATTATCAACTATCTTCTTTAAGAACAAGTTCTTCCTTGTAGCTAGATAGTCATTTCCTGCTCTCCATAGGAATAACTTCACTTTTCAGGAATATTTAATTCCCACATGCCTTTCCATTTGCTGTCAACTTCTCTTTCCCTTGAGGTTTCCCATTTGATAACTTTTTTCCTGTCCACTTCTACATAATAGGCACTTTTAATTGAAAAATGCTCCTTCTTAGAAGGACCCACACAACTTTGTCTTCAACATCCATTTTACTCAAAAGAATGCTTAAAATCTGCTTAGTTTCCTCTCCATTAAATATTCTTTTGATTAGTTCCTCATTCCATTCTCCACTGTCCAGCAATATAAGTTCCCTAACCTTTGCCTCCTTATCCAAAATCGAAGTAGGTGACTGTACACAAAAAGTAGTAGGAGAAGACAACCATTTATAGTCCCATATCTTTATATTTTGTCCATTCCCCACCCTCCATCTCAGTCCCTCTTTTAAGAGTTCTATAGCATTCCACATACTTCTCCAAATTAGAGAATGCCTGAAGCCCAACTTAGCATCCAATAGAGATGAAGATCTAAAATATTTTTCTTTATAGATCAAAGCAACTAAGCTTTTGGGATTTTGCATGAATCTCCACCCCTGCTTAGCCATCAAAGACACATTAAAACTCTCCACATCTTTAAATCCGAGACCTTCTTTCCCTTTTTGCTTCCCCATCTTCTCCCAACAACTCCACTGCACACCATTGTTTTTCTGATGATTACCCCACCAGAACTTAGCAAACATTACATTTAATTCTTTGCATAGCTTTTTTGGTCGCTGAAACATACTCATTGTGTATGTTGGCACAGGTTGAAGAACTTCCTTGATTAAAACCTCATTCCCTATAGAAGACAGAAGGGTATTTTTCCAGTTATTAATTTTGTTTCATACTCTCTCTTTTATGCTTCTGAAAGTATAATACTTTGATCTTCCTACTACTGAAGGTAACGCCAAACACTTCTCATAGCTTCCTTCCATCACTACCCCTCCTGCTTCCTTGACCTTTTCTTTGTCAACCTCACTTGTGTTTGAACTAAAAAAGATTGCAAATTTGTCCTTATTCAAGACCTGGCTAGAAGCTTTTTCATACTTCAATAACAAAACTTGTACTTTTAACCATTCCTCCACATTGGCTCTACCAAATAAGACACAATCATCTACAAATAGCAAATGATTCACTCTAATTTCTCCTAGCCACTGTCACCCCCTTGTTTCACCCTTCATATCTAAATTATTAAGAATAGAGGTTAAGCCTTCTGCACAGAGAATAAAAAGGTAGGGAGACAAAGGTCTTCCTTGTCTCAACCCTCTTGAAGGGAGTATCTTTGATCCTAGCTTGCCATTAATCAAAACCGAATATGTAACTCATGACACACTTCATAATCAACTCAATCCATTTACTGCAAAACCCAGCTTCTTCATAACTACTTCTAGATAAGGCCACTCAATTCTGCCATAAGTCTTGGACATGTCAAGCTTAATGGTTATATTCCTTTTTATGCCTTTCTTTCTTACCTTTATCGTGTGGAAAATCTCATATGCCACCATAATATTATCTGATATTAATCTCCTTGGTATGAATGCACTTTTGTTGGGAAAAATAATAACATAGAGTATTTTTTTTTAACCTGTTGGCCAACACTTTTGACATTATCTTATAAGCCACATTGCTTAGACTTATAGGTCTATACTCACTGACTAGCCTAGGATTCTTTACTTTTAGAATGAGCACAATATAAGTAAAGTTTACAGATAAGTTAAAGAAATTACCATTCAACCAAGACAGCACAACACTACTGACTTCATCTCCAATAATATGCCAGTAACTTTGATAAAAAAAGCCCCAAACCCATCTGGTCCAGGTGATATCAGATGGACCATCTGCTTTATTACTTCCTCATTCTCCATTTTGGTAAAAGTCTTTTAAAGAGCTTCATTCATCTCATTAGAAACCCGAGTCTCCATGTTCTTCAGACAATCATCCATATCATATTGGCTAGGTTTAGAGGAAGTGAATAACCTCACAAAAATATCATTAAAAGCCCCTTCCAGTTCATCATGCCTCGAGTAACGTCTATTCTGTTCATCCATAACCATTCTTATTCTGTTTTTACTTCTCCTTTGATTGGCACAACTATGGAAGAACTTTGTGTTTCTATCCTCTAGTTAATACCAATTTCTCTTAACTCTTTGCCTCAATTATAAATCTTCTTTTTCTAAAACCATCATAATGTCCTGCTGAGTTCTTTTGATTTCTTCAAAATTGTGCCTATTTTCAATCTCTTGTAACAGTTTTAAGTGCTCAGTTTTTTCTCTTAATTCCTTCACCCTATCCACTCCAATCTATCTATTCCATCTGAGCAAGTCATTTTTACTTTCTTCCAAGCTTGTCTATAAGCTGTTTGAAGATCCCCTCTCTTCCATACTCTTTACCTAAACCCTCTTTAATAACTCATCACAGTCTTCTTCCAAAGCTCAATTAGCTTCATACCTGAACATCTTCCTTTCCTTCCTTTCATCACCTATTATCTGAATCATACAAAATAGTAAAAGTCTATTGTTAGAGCTCCTGACAATCATCACTTCCACCCACCCTTCTTTGAAAATACCCTTCCACCTTAAATTGGTCATTACTCTATCAAAGTCTCTCCTTAGCAAATGTACTGATCTTTTCAAAAGAACCCAAGAACCCGAGTCCAAACTCGGAATAGCCGCCTTGTCCATTCCTGTGCCTGTTCACTTCTATTCCCATTACAACCTTCCGTGTCGTTAACCTCTGTTTTCACTTTTCCGGACACATGAGAAACAGCGGGCAACTGTCCACTGAATGAAAATGAAAAGTTGAAAGCAGAAACTTCGTAAGCTACCCCAGCCTAAAAAAATTGCTAGCAGAGCCCGTCCATTTATCGAAAGCAGACAATCTTAGAACTGCATCATAGAGAGAACTCCTTCCCTGCTCAGAGATCTCCCACGACAAACTCAAAAGAAAAAATTCACTCTTAAACGCCCCCCACCATTTCCAGAGAAAGAGATACAGAGAAGATGGTTAAGAAGAGAGTTTTGGTGGTGGGAGGCACGGGATACTTGGGACAACACCTATTGCAAGGCTTTTCAGAGATCCAAGGTGACCCATTTGATCTGGCATTCACGTACCACTCAAATCTCCCTCAGGCTTTGCTTGATGCCCTTCCTTATTTGCTCGCTTTCCATGTTGATCTCAAAACCGGACAAGGGTTTGAAGCCATTTCACAAACATTTGGCCAGGTCTGTTTTCACCCAGAATAACAAATTGTAATTTTGATTGGTGAATTTGCTAAGCAGAATCTATATGTTAAGAGAAAAGAATAAAAATATCTCTGGGCTTTGAACGATTGATTAATTCCATTAGTGGGTCTAAATTTTTGCTTGCTGCATTTTGTGTTCGAAAGGGCCCGTAAAAAGAAAAAGCGCTCTTAAGTGCCTGTAACTGCGAACTGTATTATGGGTTCTATTGATTTATACTTTTCTTCTTCCCCATCAGAAGTTGCTTGGAAACTAGGATAAGGTCCTTGAATTTATGAGAGGATTGCTATGTTCCTTTCATTTTGTAGTTGAGAATAATCAAGTCTTTAGTTATGGCATATGGAGTAAGTAGGTAAGCCGTTACGGCCTATCCAGAACTCAGAAAATCTGAAATGCTTGAGAGTTTCGTCCGCTGCCAATTATCATAGATGTTGAATAATCCAATAAACTGTTTCTTAAAAAAAAGAGGAAAATATTTCATTCAGTGTTGGTATGCGCTGACAAGTGTATCATCTTTGAAATGCCAGCCTGATGTGGTTGTGAATTGTGCTGCACTCTCTGCACCACGTGCCTGTGAAATGGATCCATCTGCTGCCATGTCCATTAATGTGCCATCTTCTCTTGTGACTTGGTTATCAAATTTTAAAGAGACTAGTACCCTTCTAATTCAATTGTCAACTGATCAAGGTAAGCACTCCTGCATTACTAGAATGAAACGCCCACGAGTTTTAAACCCACGATCTCACCCTTCACCAGATCCTTATGGAGGAGGGAGTGCCTTTTGAGCTACAGCTCATGGGCCTTTTCTATTTTGTGTTTTGCTTGAATCGCAACAATGCTCAGATTCTCTCATTCATTTATCTTTCCATTGTGCATTTACGCTTGGCTTGTGGCTAGCTTGTATATGATATAAGTTCTCAAACAGTTTATGAAGGGGTGAAGTCCTTCTACAAGGAAGAAGATGAAACTGTGCCAGTGAATGCTTATGGGGAATCTAAGGTGGCAGCAGAGAAGTATGTTTCTGAAAAATGCTTGAACTTTGCAATACTGAGAAGCAGTATCATTTTTGGGCCACAGACAATCTCACCTGTTCCAAAATCTCTTCCAATTCAGGTGTGTACACGCAATTCAGACCTTATATTGTATATCTGCAAGTTTATTGGATAACCAATGCATCTGATAAGAGACTAGTACATGTAGCCTAACTATAAATAAGAGGAAGAATAAAATATGCCTTTTCACTCCAGCTTGTTGCAAACGGCTATGTTCTAAGCAAGTGCGTGTGTTTTAAGGTTCTTTCATTGTTCTTTTCACTAAATAGTTTTTTACATATAGTTTTGAAACCTGCTTCATTCTTTCTTCAGGTATGGACTTTGTTATTTATGGCAGTGAAATCTACTTATAATAGTTGTCATTGTATACATAAACTGTGCATGTTGGAACCTCATATGTCTTTGTGGTTTATAGTTATGGAGATGTCAGAAGTATCCAAAATAATAATTCACTGTCCTAAACAATAGATGGAAGTTTTTGAACATAGTAGTGCTACATGTACTTACAATTTTACTTACACTTTTACTTACAAGTTTCATTTAGCAGTTTTCTTTTCAAATTCAAATTTCATAATCTTTAGCATATCAATAGTTGAAATGTGGATAATTAAATTTTTTATAAGTTTTTTGAAAGTACATTTAGCATTTCTCTTTTGAATAATTGCTTTCAGAGGTAACATGATCAGTTTATCTTGGTTGCTTGGATGCTAGAACAAGTTGTGTTTAATACTTTAATGGTTATGACTTTTATAAGATTTTTTTTTGGGTATTTCTTTGACTTTTATAAAATTTAGTGTTTAATACTAAATTTAACCGTCCACTATAATGTTGGTAAGATTTTTGTGGCTGAGATGACAACGTGATAAGTTTCAGGTATAGGATTATTTATTTGATAGAAAGTTCTTATAACTTACCAGTGAAAAAGTAACAAAACATGAGAGGTAAAGATGGTAGAATTGATTGTATGGATAGAGGTATTATAACAATTTAAACACTGGTTACTGTTCATATAATATAGCTTGAGAGTTATATCTTGTAATTGCCTTTTCAAGCGACTGGTTTTATTATGGCAGTGAGAAAGAGGAGCTGTTTTTTTTTTAACCCCAAGCCCCCCCCGCGCGCGGGGGGGGTATTGGTCATTAGGGATATGGAAATTTTTATTGGGAAGAATTGGCAAGTTAAAGAACAGAATTAATAATTTGGAAACTATTATTATCTTAACTGATGAGTTGACACCTAATACCTAATTGATGCAGTGGATTGATGGTGTTCTCTCCAAAGGAGAAAAAATGGAGTTCTTTCATGATGAGTTTCGCTGCCCAGTTTATGTCAAGGACGTTGTGACAATTATACAAGTTTTGACAAGCAGATGGATGTCAGGTACAATTTTATAGCATCCGAGCTAAAATACTGGTGGTGATCTACATGGTAAACAACATCAAAGTTGCCCTCTAATACATTGTCAAGGAAAAGGACTTGGTCAACATTTTTGGTTAAGCACGTCCTCGATGAAGGCATCACAACACCAAGGTTGCCCTCTAGTACACTGTCTATAAAAAGAACCCAATACTGGAATCTTTATGCGTTATGACTCATAGTGCACACACATCATGAATTTTCACACATTGTCCCCCGGATCCAGGAATAGCGACAAGGACTAAATGTCCAGTCCCATTGCCAAACTTATGGCACTTGCGGATGTTGCCAGCCTTCTGCTTTTATGTATTTGCTCTGATGCCTGTACTCTGTATTCTACATGCTGTGTCTCACATCTTTGATGATGACTTTAACATTCATGATGTTTCTACCAGAGGCGAAGCAAATGCAACTGCTACTAAATGTTGGCGGACCTGATAGGGTATCCCGTTTACAAATGGCCGAGGCTGTGGCACATATCAGAGGATACGACACCTCCTTGATCAAGCCAGTGTCTGCCACATTGGTTTGTATATCTTCATTGCCCATCAGCTCTTCATTTGATACAACATTCTCTAGCTCATGATAATTTCTGTCAATCGGATCATGCAATCACATTTAAGCGAAATTCTTTCTGCTCATTTTTCTAAGCAACAGCTTCCTTTCGGTCTTACTTAATGGGATCTGTTATCCTTGTACCAGTCGATGTTAACATTTTTTTTTCCTCTAAATAATTCTTCAGGTTGATCGAGGCGTCAAGTCCCCATCTGACATATCCATGAACATAGACAAGCTAGTTCAGACCCTAAATATTTCCCCCATTTCATTCATAGATGGTGTCAGATTGACACTCACTACTGAAGCTAAATCTTGAAGCCACCAAGATCTTGTAAATTGTTGTACAACTGCTACTACCAAGGGTATAGCATGAACGATGATTCTCGATGACCCAGTTCCCTCCAATCGAAGCATTCAAGTGTTGTAAATTGCTTTCTTGAATAAAAGGACATGATTTTGTTGTTCTTGGTTATTTGTTAGTGGATTTCTTTTTTTATTTCATGTAACTTCCATAGACTCATATGAAAATAAATTGTTGAAGGTGGTTTGCCTATTCTATTGGCATCACATTCCAAAATACAGATACCTGTTCTCTAAATTTCTATTTCAGTGATAAAATCATTTTTGGTTTGTCCTCTCTCTCAATTCAGAAAAAAAAAAAAACGTATCATTAACAAAAGCACAACAAAAGGCCTCAAAGTAAAAGTAAAATTAACAGCTTTTACAATTGTTTAATAACTCAAAGATAATCTTGCATTTCTCGACAGACACCATTAATGAAACTAATAGCTTCCTCTTTTTGTTTGGTTATAGTATTCATAATGCTTATCATCCAAAAAGATGATCCACAGATGAACTAGAGACTTGAGTCCAAGAAGAATGATCAGTTTTCATAAAATTAGCAATTTTAGTTATACTTTAGAGCGTGCAAGTTTTGCATTCTTATTGAAAAAAGTGGAATATATTATTAGAAAATAGATTTTTTCACGTGTTTCAAATTTATTAATTTTTTTTTTTTTAAAATTGCGCAGAAATTTCTACAGTTTAGGTATATGAACAAGAAAGGTGCCCTTTTTATAATCATTACAGTTTCTTTTTAGTAATTTTATCTTGCCCATTTATTTTTTATTTTTTTAAAAAAAGAAAAACAAACTACCGCAATGTCCAACACTGAATCGGTAATCCTTATTCAACCAAAGCATCGGCCATAGCCTTCCCAATATGCATAACTGTGCTCATGTATCTCTGGTTATCATCTGCTAATTAGGGTTTTGGTTGCAGTTCAAGACGAAGGAGACAGACAGACAGAGAGAGGTAAAGCGTGGTGATCAATGGGGGGTGGAGCAGACCATGGACATGGGGAGGCGACCCATGGAGATTTTCGTGCCAAGGTTTGGAGCATGACGGGCGGCCCGTACTGCAGGCCCAAGCACTGGCGCCGGAATACCGCTATCGCCATGGCCGGCATCTTCCTCATCTGCATCCCCATCGCCATGAAGTCCGCCGAGCTCGAGGTCCTCCTATCCGATCTCCTTTTCGCTCGCTTGGTAGATTTCTGTTTGGTCTCCGAGTGAAATTGGATTTTGGTCGTATAATTCGACGTCTCGCCGACCTTTTTACCTTATATCGCGTAATCTTTTTCCTGGAAATGTAGGAAACTCAGGGAAACTGAAATGTATGGATCTTAGTTATTCACCATCTAGGATCTGATTAACTAGTTCTTGAGCGTGAAATACATGTCTACCAGCTTATTTTTGGTGGTCTTCATAAATGCAAACGAATTGAGGTTGACAATTCAATTCTGTTTCTAGTTGTGGATTTTGTTAACTACTATCTTGTGGGTTCTGAGAGTTTCTTGAGTAGTTTCCGTTTGTATGCATCCTCCTACTAGGCTTGTAGGGGCTGAAATGAGTGATGCTTTCCCCAGTTGACATTGTGGTCACGAGTTTCTTCCAGGGAATCTATGAAATTTGTTTTTGTTTTAGGATATAAACTCAAATATTTGCTTTTGGAATGGCATTTTCGTTTAGGTCTTTTGTTGACTTTGAAATGGTTTCACAATTTTATAATCTTTATAAACATAATTGCTGCAAGACTTTGTATCTCAAGTGACTGTATTTTTCTGAGTTAGCACGTTGCATTTACTTAACTGAGAAGTGAAAGGAACAATTCCTCTAGCTTGTGCTTGGATAGAATAATTTGGATTTGGATTTCAAATCAATGCCATGATTTCAAATTCCTTCCCTTTTAATGGAATTTGAAATTCAAGATTTTGAAAGGTTAAAATCTGGTCAAAATCTAATTTTTAATGTATCATCCAAATAGAGTATTTGGATTTTGAGTACCCAAATCCAATCCTCTCCCTAAATCCAACCATCCAAACGTACCACAAATGATTTCATAGTGTCTTCAGTCACCCGCTTTAGTCGGGAATTTTAATGTGTACTTGGTATTTTGTATCAAGCTTTACCTTAATTCTATCTGCTTTATGTATTACGTATTCCGAAGCATGAGACTTTATTAGTTGCATCACCTAGGCTTACAGATAAACTACAATCTTCCTCTTTGCAGTTGTGGCCGTTTATGCTATTTAAAGACTTCCACTTTATTAATGTACCTTTTAGCTGAGACACTGATGGCTGAAGCTAAGGTTGTGTAGAGAACCCCTCTTTGTTACAGATTGGTAGCCTTGCACATGCTATTGACAGGCATAGACACAGACACGCATTCATTAACCATTTGTCTTCAATTTTTTTGATAAGTAAAAAGGATTTGTCTTCAAAATTTTGGTGTATGCATGGCCCCCTTTCTATTTTTTATTAGCATTCGTTATCAGTCAGCCTTATCCATATTGTGGCCTTCCAGTTTTTAGCTCCTGACAATTTTTATTTTTTATTAATATTTTTTTATGTCGGAGAATCTCTCCAAGGCAGGGCCCTTTGGACCCACCCCTGCATAGTAAACCTCGGTCCCATGCACTACACCCTTGGAAGTTTTCCTACATGAAACTGGTTAAATCGCTGACCTTTTACTAGGGGGTGTGGCCCCAAAGGATTGTTTGCACCCATGAGGTGTTGAACCTTGGATCTTGAAGGGAGTGATACCCCAAGAGCAAGGCCTTCACCACTTGGGCCAACCCCTTGGGGTTGCTCCTGACAATATAGGTTTAGGTCTATAAAATAATTTGTATGATGCCCCACATTATTGGAAGAATTGCTTCGAAATTTCAAATTTTCGGGATGAGTGTGGTGTCATCTTATATGGATTGGGTTTTTTATGCCACAGTAGGTTGTGGTTATGGTAGACAGTGGCATGAATTTTTCGCAATGGCCTGTATTTCCTTAATGCTTATCATAGGAGACAAGAAACTATGGGGTACTTGAATAAGTGCTAATAGGGGGGAATCTATCTATCTTATCAAAATGAATTGCACACTGGATTTAATTATCTTCACACATTTGTTTTTTTGACAAGTAATTGTCTTCACACAATTGATATTAAACCTCCTTTTTGATAAGTAGTTGGTATTCAATCTCTTTTGATGCTGCCGTGGGGTGGCTCCAAAAAAAAAAAAAAAATCTCTTTTGATGAATATGGCTAAGATGGCTTTTTTTCTTGCAGCAACGGCCACGTCACCCTGTTCGCCCGATTCCTTCACAGCTGTGGTGCAAAAACTTTGGAACGAAAGACTACTAAAATATCCTGGACCTTTAAGTGAAGCAGCAATAGTGGAGGTCGGGTATCCAATTCTTGTTGTTTGCTAGCAATCCTTGTATAGAAAATTGGCAGTCTTCTAAAACTTGCTTCTGTGATGTTTAATAAGAGAGTTGGATGTAGAAGTCACAGTGTGCGTTTCCATCTTACCAGATTATGATTATCTATAACAAAAACAAGGTGTTGACTATTTTGCTTTCTTTCAGTAAGAAAACAATAAGATGGTTGTGCAAGTTGTGATATTGATACACTCTTTTGATTCATGTCTCAATCTTGTTGGTTTTTCATTTTTTTTTTGGCTTTAGAATTTCCAATAGTTGAAATGGAGAGGATAGCATTAGTCGAAAACAAATAATAATTGATGAGAACTGAATTGGTTTGACTAAAGAATGACACCTAGGGATTGTAATTTTTCATGGTTCTACTTTTTGATGGCCTTCTTAATTTATCAAATCACATGAGTGCTTTATGCTTATGCCCCTCTTCCATTCAAAAGTGTGGGAAAGAGAAAGAGGTCACCTCAAGTTTGGAACAAGATAAAGAAAAAGGAGAGAAGCAGAAACAACATCAGTTTACCGCAGCAGCAGCAGCAGCAGAAATAAGCTCAAAATATTCTTGTTCCCGACAGTAGCTAGGGTAAGACTCCGTCCCTTGCACTCAAAAAATAGAATCATATTCCAATTGATTGATTTTAACAGTCTTTTAGAATGGACCTCCGCAGGCCAATTTTGACTTGGGGGGGACTCAACCGCCTCCCCTTTGCCATCCGCACAATGCTGGAATTTCCTTTTCAAATCGAGTCTACATATAGGGCTCTGACAATGTGATGCGGCTATTCTATTCCCTTCTCCTTTTTCTTTCATCTAATAAAGTAAATATTGACCATCTTCCTATTAGTAAAAACAGACGAATCAGATATTGAAATATCCCCTTGTAAGCATCATCTTAAATGGTATGTTTCTAAAACTCTCTAGATTGCATGATTGGAATATATTCAATCCAATTATGCAATATATATTTATTTTAGAGCTAAAAAGGAGGAAATGGTAGCTTATTCTGTAGTTGAAAAGTCCCCAGTCCTAATACTCTTTTTCACTCCTGCTGCTGTAATGAGGAATAATTAAAGTGCACACGGTAAACCTTTCTGGGGCTCACAATTAACGCGGTTTCTCAACTTGCCCACATCAATGTCTGTTTCATAGAGATATACCTACCTTACCTTTATATGTTGTTTGTAAATAGGAGGCATACAATATCTCAATTGGTTACTGGTTATTCCCTCTCTCTTTTTTTCTCCATGTCTTGCCCTGCAACAATCATTTTAGTTTGTCACATTAGAAAAAGCTTATGGTAGGAAGTCAATCTAACTAATTATAAATCGGAATGGTTTATAATTATTTATTCTAAATATATTTCTTTAAATTAATAAATAAATAAACATAGCACATAAACACTAATAATGGAATTTACATAATCTATTTCTACGACCATCAACCAGTTCACTGAAACGAATCTTTTAATGATATAAACATTGGTGCTTTAATATTTCTATAATTATGATAATTTTCATAATAATTGTTGTGCACTACTTGCTTTCTAATTAGAAAACTACAAATATATCTATATAATAATTATTCTCATCAGTTATTATTCATTATTTTGCATGACCACATTTTATGAAAACACTCGCATCCTATAAAAAAAAGAAAATAAAAAGAAAAAAATCCCAAATAAAAATAAAAAATTATAAGATGTGGCGGAACGAATAGCGACTGAAATATAAAATATCCAAATCTATATACACAACTCGTGAACAAAAAGGTTACACGTGGCAAAATATAATAGGTGGTGAAGTCAATGTTTCTCAATGGTCCCGAACCAACCGAAGCTTTTACTCCAACCAGGCCACCACGTGCTTGACTTGGCTCAGAGAATAAACCAAGTAAGGAAAAGCTCCTAT
Source organism: Pterocarya stenoptera (assembly GCA_003123785.1). NCBI lineage: Eukaryota > Viridiplantae > Streptophyta > Magnoliopsida > Fagales > Juglandaceae > Pterocarya > Pterocarya stenoptera. The sequence continues at coordinate 674 of QEOT01007297.1, read as the reverse complement.
TCTTATTTATTATTCAAGTAATGACGGTCTCATCATCTATAAATTTTACCACTTTATTTGAAAAGAATTGAAATTTATTATTAAAAAATAAAGATTTTCAGCAAATTTTCAATATATTAATTCTAAAAATATTAAATATATATATTTTTTTAAAGTGCACGAAATCTAAATATCTAAATATTATTTATCTTATTATTATTAACATCTCCAACTAAATTCCCATCTTCCTATTATTTTTAAACTCTCCAACTAGAGTTCCATATTTGCATATTATACCCCTTGCGTGCCCGTTCCTTCTCCGGGCAAGAGAGGGTAGGTACTACCTAGGCTTTTCATCACATCCGTCTAATTCTTTATTCTCCCACGTTCCTTCCTTGCCCGAAAATTCTGGGCAGATATAATTAATTAATAGTGGCGTTCCTCTGCTTTTCCATACGTACTCAACAGCTTCAGCATTCAACTGCCTCTTTCTTCCTGCACAGTATACAGTGCACACGACCAAAGTAGTATAGATGCAAAAACTCGTCCTGAAATAAAATAAAATATATATATGTATATAAAAATAAGACATAAAAAAGTCGCGTGCCTATAAAACGAGCCATCTCTCAGTTTGTTGAGATCAGGCGTAGGTGCTTTCTGACCTACCACTTACTGAAATTTTCTCGAGAAAATCT